>JACXGK010003405.1:10629-45516 GCA_016801125.1 Novumbra hubbsi | reverse complement strand
CAATCAGAAGGGGGGGGGGGGGGTCACACATGCCTGAATAACAAAAGGGTGCTTAAGGGGGGGTCACACATGACATGCCGAGGTCCACATGCAGTTTAGAGATTTGGATAGAATCAGCATGGTGCTTCCAGGAACCATCGGCAGCAGTAGACAGTGAGAACAAACACAAAGATGAGCAGTAGTTTATAGCAGAATAATGAGGATAAAATCATCAGTCAGAAAGAGGGAGAGAGAGAGAGTGTGGGGGGGGGGGGGGGGGGGGGGGGGGGGGGGGGGGGGGGGGGGGGTTAGAGGGAGGGGAAGATAATCCAATCCAACTCAGTTTAATTTAGTGTGGTAACACACCTCCCATTGGCCAGACCCAGTCTACAGTATATTTAGAGAAAATGACAAAGGAAATCGTTGGTGTGCTCTAGGGATTTGGAATAACGTTCTTAGTGTCTTGTTTTACTAAACTGCTTTGAATTGAATCACAAAACAACATCAGAGCTTTACAATTAAGCTGTAATACAGTTTCCAGAATGGAACTTGGATAAGAAACATTTAGTATCAGGAGATATCTATTTTTACCACCAGGACCCAAAGTTATTCCTGGTTACTGTGGAAAACTCAGGACCATGATCATAAGGTATCCCTACCTGACATCACTACAGTATCGCTAGCGGTAAGCGACAGACAAACTGCATGACTTGAAACAACACTCCAGAAGCCAACACGTCCACATTGTTCACAGACTGTGTTGGCCTCCTTATGAAGGTAAAAATCAGATCACCACAAAGCTGTGGTCTGGATTCCCACTGTGTAAAGACTCATTTTATGTCAAAAGGTAGATGGAATGATAATTACTTAGATGGTTGCTCCTTGAGCTGATCTCAGACAGTGCTGAATACATTTGCGTACAATGGGTAAAATCTGACAAGTGACTTTGCCGTTGTCGACCTTAACACCTGGTCATCCATGTCTCTCAACTATCGATGAACACCCCAACTCTTATTTGTCAGTTCTGCCATTAACCCATTTGGAGGAAGGCTAACCTCTGCTTTGGTTCTTTGATGATCCCCTCACACAGGAGGGTCACTGTGGATTTACCCTGATCCCAGTCTGCTACAGATACGGTCCACCTAAAGCACTGTGTGATAACGTTCATAATGGATGACGCTAAGCAAAACCCCCCATAATCCCTTCCTCCGCAAAATGAGCAAAGGGAAAAGCCTGTTTACACACCCACTGCGAAATAATCCACACAGATTACTTTTCAATGGGACTCTGAAATGGGGAGAATTTATAGGCATGGCTGTACAAGTATATGTATAAAAACTGCATAGGATTTCTCTGGCCATCGCCCTGCGTCATGTTTACTGGGAAACGCTCCCTCCTTTATACTTCGTATAATAAATGGCTGATGGGGAGCAGGAATTCAAGGGCAGATACCTGATGTTGCCGATGAGCGTCTGCTGCTCTTCTGTGGTGAGGATGTCAGGGAGGATGGAGGCCAGCCAATCAACCTTCTTTTCTGCGGCGTACTGCTTCAGCACCGCAAACAGCCTCTCCTTCACCTCTGGCTCATCCCCCAGGATCTGGTCAATCTAAAAGGGAGCAATAACGGTTGTTGAAGGAAGAACGTATTTGTTTATTTTACTGAGCCAGTAAAACGCATGCGACCCATTTCGAAACAGGAAGTTCTTTGAAAATCAACGTTCTATTTGATGTTTACAAGTCGACCAGCGTTCCATTTCAACGAAAGCCTCACCTTCCTGTTAAACTCCAAGGCCTTGTGTTTGCGGTCCGTCCTCAAGCAGTCCCTCCCAGGCTGGGTCTCGTCCAGACTTCCACTGCTACGCCCTTTCTGCCGGGACCCCAGGCACAGAACCCCCAGGCGTAGTGTCCTCCCTTGGGATGCCTTGATCAGTGCCGCCGCCATCTCGTGCTGCCGCACGGGGATCCCGTTCACCTCCATGACGTGGTCGCCGGCCCGCAGGCCTCCCCGTCCTGCCGGAGAGCAGGGAGAACAGTCCTCCACGAGGAGGGGGCAGTCTCCTACGATGGTGAAACCGAAGCGGCCGTCAGGACCCGGGGTAATGTCCATCTGACAAGCAGGGATTGAATTCTCATGTTATATTCACAGTGTTATTTTGATGTGGATTATTTTCATTAATTACTTTTCTTTTAAAGCATGGGCTTTGCCCATTAAATTGGCAAATCCAGCTTTACCACCGGTTTCCAGGGTTAAATAAGGTATCGGGATTACAGTTGTTCGAATATTTAGCACGCACAAACAGAAATGATCCCGTAAACATCCAGTGCTACAGTATGATGCTGGTGCCAGCTGAGTCTCGGTCAGAGGGGGTTCTGACCTGCTGGATGCGAGACACCACTCCGATACTGGGAGGGATGTTCCTCTGGGTCTGAGCAATGGCGGTGACAGCCTGGGTTCCCAGAGTGGACACATTCTGGCCCTCGATCTCCAGCACCTGGTCACGGAAACAGCTTGTTGGTGTATACATTATGAAACCAGCCTAGTATTGCAAGCACCAAATAGATGTTCTCACTTGGACATACATACAGTAAATATACAGTCAAATGAAATACGGCAAAATCATTTTTTGCATCGGAATGTGTCCTGTACTTCTCTGAATTCCTGCAAGAAGAGCCTAGATCTTACTATGTCCCCATCATCGCATGATGAACAGATTTGCACCATTTGCATGGTGGTCGTTTGATGAGTGTTGAAAGATAATGCTGTAATAAATGAATTGAAACAAATGCTGAAATTGCCATCTGGGTGGAGTTTAACATCTCTCTGACCTGGTCACCCGGCTGCAGACCTGCCAGGTAGGCACTGCTTCCCTCCTCCACAGACAGGATGTAGCTGGGACCACTTCCTCCTAGCCGGAAGCCAAACTCCTCTGGCCAGCCCTGATTGGACGTCGGCATTCCAACGACTGCCCGAGAGAAGGAGCAGAACGATGTGGAAGAAGATGAAGAAACAGCGGAAAGATGTTTGGCCGTGGGTGGATTGAGATGAGAATGAGGTACGAGGCGCATTGCTCTCAGCCCCTGTCAAACCCATTGGGTCACTGACCTCGTTCCCAACTCCAAAGGCATCTCAGAGTCTTTGACCTTGAAGAGTGTGCTCATTTCTAAAGGGAATCCATCACACTCTTACACCCGAGTTCACTGAAATCTCTGAAATAATGCAACTAGAACTTCCGAGAGGGACTTGAGCATAGAAGAGGATTTTATTGTGGGTTTCTGAGGTAATACACTTCAATCCCAAATCCTACATTTTGGAAGCTTTATAACATTCTAAACTGTTGAAGGTAGATATCATTAAACCGGATCAGCTTGTATTAACTTAAATGTATCCGACATGACAGATAACATGCTAAATATAGAACTATTCAAATATCTGTTCTATCTGATCATGCGCAAGAGATAAACGTTAACCCTACACCGGAGCCTGTCTGCTTCTTCCCCTCCGAAGCCATTAGTGGAAGAAAGTCATCCAGGCAGACTTACAGTAGTCTTTAGGTGGATTGCGAGGAACGGCAGCCTTGTTCTGGTTCCGGAAAGAGTATCTGCCTTTCTTGTTCTGTAGAAACTTCTTCATCTTGCCTCACACTTTGATCAAACTGCAGCCGGACTGCATGTGAGCTAGTTTCCAACCCGACTGGCCAACCGCATCACTACAACTCAGAAAGCCCCTCGGACCACACTAACGGGCTCTGTTCAAACATGAGGCATGTGACAATTCACAATACTCCGTCTTCAGAGTCCTCCACAACCCTATCTCAATACGAGAAAAGAGGGACATGGTGAAGTCCAGTCACAGGTTTGCTCCAGCATCTCCTCCCAGATTGTGCCCCTGCAGTTCTCCAGCCTGTTAGCACAGTGTTAATCAGAAAACTGGGACGCCCTCGCTCTACTCGGCTTCTTAATAAAATCTCTCTCCAAAACGGTATTGTGAGGCCCCATTTTTCTCTATAAATACTCCTCCGTATCTTTTCCTGCTCCCTCTCTTGGCTAGGTGCCTCTCCAAGGGACGGAGACTGGCCCAGAATCAGTGTGTGTGTGTGTGTGTGTCGATCAGCCAGAGGTTGATTAACACTAATTGGAGCTTCTGCTTGGGTGCAATTGTGTGTTTGGCTGTGTGTGTGTGTGTGAGCTAGTGCGCAACTGTGTGCCCTTATGCGCGGTCCCATTGAAAAGGAGCATGGGCAAATTAAGACTTTGCTGTGGATTAGTGGGATTATGAGCTGAATCTTGAAATCCCCCTCCTGGACGAGGACACACAGGACCAAGGATACATGCGCCCTTCATTATGACTGTAGAGATATCAGCACGGACTCACTGGGGAGTGTATATGCCTCTCTTACTCTAACACGGCACTACAGCAACTGGCCCCTGAGGTACCGTACAGTAAGACTGAGCATTGGGAAAACACAAGGCAATCTGTTGGCTAGGTGGTCACATGGCCATCAGTCAATAGTAATTGAGCAGTGCCAGTGAGTGGCAGTGCGTTATGTGGCCTTGGATCTAATGCAATGGAAAGACACTGGCATATAAACTCCAATGGAAAAAGCTTCATCACAAACACACCATGCGATAATGATCACAGTAGGGCCTGACAATAAACTTAGTCCAATTTCCAGGGGTTAATTGCAGTGCTTTATTGTGAAGTAGGAAGTAGATAAGGTGGCATGGTACAGGTATATTGCAACAGAAGTTCACAGAATTCTTTTAAAGTAAATCTGGAATTAATTTGAAAAAACAAATGAATAACAGAGTGCATACACAAGCCTCACTAACTAAATTGTAGTAGGTAAACAATGTAAATTACTTTTTCCAACCCAAAACAGCAGAGGCAAAATAAATAACAATTGCCAAACTAAGAGGAACTCTCCAGGTCAATAGTTATACAGGGCCAGATTAATTATTCAACAGCCATGCTACTATCTCCAAAAACACACAGATCCCCTCAATTAGCCTCTCATCTTACATCACCCAAGATTGCAACTTCACCTGTACAGGAGACTAAAGGACATTATACATTATACAGGACATTGAGGCTGAGGTCAAATGACCCAGTCTGACCAGTGGGTACCTGTGTTTATTCTGCATTCAGTAATACTAGCAAGACATCAACTTGCCTAATACAGACTGACTGCTAGTAATTAAAGTCAAATCCATTCCAAAAAGCCAAACACACACTGCAATTAAATAAATGAATAGAACTGAGAGGTGCTTGCTACTGAAACCATAAGCATGTAACAACATAGCCACCTACATTATTACATGCTTGTTTCAGCAGCACACACCAAAATGAATGCCGGTGACTCCGTAAAAGGTGTAGATTACATGGATATACCGGACAGCGAACAGAACATGGACAGACTGCAAACAAATTCCTCAATATTCCCTTTTGTCATTTTGTAAACGTTCATCACATTGACTGTAGAGACATACTCAAATCTAACTGCCCAGATTTATTTCGAAACTCATTAATTTTAACTTATTTAAAAAGACTATTTAGGAAACAGTACAATAACTGCATGTCTTACCTTTCAACACCCTGAGATGAATGCATAGACTACAGAGCAAGTGCCTTTAACACTCCTGTGTGACTGTAATGTGTAAGGAGAGAGCACTGCCTGTTTGAAAATGCAACCAGATCCAACAGCCTCTTCATGAGATCTTTTGTGTTGTGTGACACTGAACCGGAGCAATGTAAGGGGTAAAATGTGTAGTTAATTAGCAACAATGCTTTAAAGCAATAGAGATTGCAGAAATGACATTGTAGGTAATTTTGTGTCTCATCTAATTTTATATAAAATGTAGTATGTAAAACTTTCCTGTAAAGGATTTGCAACAAATCTAGACATGCATGAAAATAAATAATCCATTTCATTTCCAGTATGGGTCTATTTATTGACATCATGTGTCCAATCCATCATTACGCCAAAGTCAAGGCAATAATACGTTGTGTTTGGGGGCTGTCTGAAAAGATCTAGGGGCGTTTGAAGAGCTGTATTCATTCAGCAGAACAAAACGTAAAAGTTGCGAAACGTTTTAGTGTGCCGGAATGAATACACTCCAGTAACAGTAAAACACAAAATAGCAAAATGCTACGGAAGTGAAGCCACCTATACCGTGGATGAGAATGGTCCACAGAAGTGAATTGAGTTTATTGCCACACTAGTTCAGGCATACATTTTATTCATGAATTGTATGTCCCATTAATAGGGTAAGTAGGCCTAACAAGGTCGATTAAGCCATGTCTAGATACGTAGTTAGTTTATTCCAATCTAGACTTCGATGGAAAACTGAGTGAAATCTGAATGTTACTAAGCAAGCTAGCTGCTACTACTGTCGTTGGCTAACCACATCATCTGCAGCACAGGTACTGTATAATATGTGCCTGCAGCTTTAGATGTTAATCACCATCTAACTAAGCGTTTCTCTCAACATATGTTCGATTAACTAACTAGAGTTAGCAAGTAGTTATTCATTCCATAACAGACAGTTTCAGTGTCTGGTTAGTCTCTTTACCTAGAAGACAACTGCCTCCCTGTACCCCGTGGCAAATAAAACTGACTGGATCTAGAAAAAGAAACTGCCACCCAGAGATTAAGGCAACATGACTACTGTCTTAATTACTGTCTATGCTGATTTTTATTAGGTGTCCTACTCTGACAGGGTAAATGGATTTTCTTACGCTGTTTGCTATCTATATGGTGGTCGTGCTGACCTGCATAGCCTTGGTTTGTAAGTACTCTGGTCAACAGCAAACTCCCTTTGGTGTACTTTTCGACGCCTTGACAAAGGTAAGACAAATACAAGACTGTACTGCCTTGCACTTCTCAAAAAGTACACAAGGTGATGCTGTAGACATTATCATAATGTTTGTCTCTTCATGGAAGTACGCTTTTTTCACTTTATTTTATAGGCTGTGTCACCATTGACACCATTATGGCTTCAAAACTTTACACACAGGATATTACACATGCTTTTTCATCAACGGTGAGTGAACAACACGGAAATCTGATTTTACATGGAGTGAAATTGTTGTGGTTCTATCAAATATATTATTATTGTCTAAAAAAGATTGAAAAGATGCTTCTGTGTGTGTAAGAAGGTCCTCTAATATGAGACAATTGCATACACCCAAATTGATCAGAGGCTAAAGGACTGAGTTACGGGTCAGTCAACCTTTAGCAGAGCATAGAGACACGATCGGGCCTCCCAGGCTGTGCAGTCTCTTTTTTGTAGCACCAAGTGAAGTCGGATTGGTATTAAGGCAATTGATACATTCAAAGTAGTAGTATTTGTTTAATTAAAAAACAACTGTTGCGTATGAATGTTTTGCAGGTATTCGTTTATTTACTGTCATCATATTATTATTATCATCATATTGCCGAGCTGTAACACGGTCTCTGACTAACTGGTGGCCATGATTTCTACTTTTAGAAACAGCATGTTTATCTATCTTCATATCCTACTGGAGGGGATGGTATACGCAGAGTTCACCTATGAGGTGTTTGGATTCTGCAGGGACATGGACACCACTCTCACCAGCCTGTCGGCGCCTTATGTTCTCCTGGGGGTCAACTCCTGGTTCTTCTACCTTTGCATTAAAAGGGATCCTGGTAAGTCAGGATCTGTAAACCTGGGTTTTATTCAATAACCATAAAAGCTCTTGTACTAATGCTACTAGTATTGTGTGTGTGTAATATCATGGGGAGATCTACAGTACCTTTTCCCGTTTAGGCTGTGTGGATACATACGCGTGATCCCTTCATGAATGCTTATGGATGCACATTGAGCAGTACAATCCCACCATCAATTAAACGTTCGTCCCTCTAGGAACAGTTACAAAGAAACGCCACGCAGGCCAGGTGCAGTTATACCCATATGACAATAGGTTGTTCCACCCTGGACTCTGCTGTCCCACCTGTCAACTGGTCAAACCGGCTCGCTCTAAACACTGTCGTAAGTGAACGTAGACTTCCTCTTTTAGCATTAGAATTAGACTGTGTATGATGCCTCTGAATGTCCACTTGGTAATCAGAGGAACGTCTACGAACTTGCGTAACTGTCTGCCATCCCTGTGGTCACTAAACTGTAGTGAACATCCCATGCTTCCCCTTCCCCCCCCCGTTCTGGATCAGGGGTGTGCAACAGGTGTGTGCAACGCTTTGACCACCACTGTGTCTGGGTGAACAACTGCATCGGAGCTCAGAACACCCGGTACTTCCTGCTCTACCTGCTGAGCGTGTGTGCCATGGCCGGAGACATAGCCCTGCTGACCGGGGACATGCTGCTGCACGCTGTGGCCCGGTCTGGACTGCTACGGGCCCGCTACCTAGATGACAGTGGGAAACAACAGGAGGCAGGGGTGCTCTTTGTCATACAGGTAGGGGGAGACACTGCCATGAAAGTATGCAGGAGACTGGATGTAGCCTCACACAGAATGTAATACATGAAATATACATATATATATGTACACAGTCGCACCATAAATGATAATCAAACTGAATCAATGAAACCCCTACAGAACTGAGTGAAAGTTGAAGCAGAAGGTTCAGTCCAATCCTAGTATTTTACTATTTTACATATCTAGCACAGGAAAAAAGCTATTTACTGGTACAGACCAGAGCCATCCTGATACCAGACTGGCACCATATTATCTTCAGTTCGGTCTCCCAAACAACTCTGAGGCCAATAGACTACCTGTTTTACTAAAGGTCAGCCATGGACACAGTTTATCTACATTGCTATAACAGTTCTGTGACAGTACTAATGCACACACATCCCTGATTGTCTTTAATTATACATTAGCATTTACTGACCATAGAAAATGTGTCCAGTCAAAGCCCCCATGATGTTTAGCAAAGTCTTGGTGCCAAAGCTTTCTCTTCGGGAGAGTACAGCTATTCCTCTGGCAAGGAATAATTATGAATCTAGTGTAGTTACACAGCAATTAATGATGGTAAAGTGAAAAAGAAATAAATCTCCACAATACCTTTCCACTGCTTGCAGATGGAATCCTGTATATTGTAGCATGTCCTGTTCCCACACACCTTCTTCTCTCTCCCCAGCACCTGTTCCTGACCTTCCCCAGGATTGTCTTCATGCTAGGGTTCCTGGTCTTTGTCTTCTTGCTCCTGGCAAGCTATGCCATGTTCCACTTCTACCTAGGTGTTGTTAACCAGACCTCCAATGAGTGGTACAAGGGACGAGGGCACAACTGTCAGCACTGCCACCCTAACCACCTCTGTGCTCCTCCAGACTCTAGCCAATCCAAAAGATGGTTCTACAGTAGAGGGGTCCTCAAAAACCTGATGGAGATATTTTGCCCACTTCGTCCTATTCACAAGAAAGACAATTGAGTCTTTTTTGGTTGTTACCATGTAGGGCTACTACACTACTGAATGTTTGCATTTTTATGTATATATATTTTTATATTTTTCTAATGTTTAGGGGGATGTTAATAAAAAATAAAATAAAAACTGTAATAAAAAAACTCTTGTTTAGAAAATGTCACTTGTATCTGTTGTGTTGGCTGCATTGCAGATTGTCCAATAACATTAACTACTATAGCAAAATAAGCAAATAATGCCGCATTTCAAAATGATTATGCTCAGTTATTAAATCCATTTAAAAACGTTACAGGTTTAAAAGAATGAATCCATATAACCGGAAGTGAACGCGTGGAATTGCTTCGGTGGGGACTACGTTGTACAGCCACAAAGTGAAATTGCAATTTTGTAAACATGACGGAAACAAACGTGTTACTGGTTATACGTTTAGCGTTAGTTATACATTCAAAATAGGATAAATAACATAAATGGGCGGGGTTTATCTAGATGACTGGCTAGCTAGTGACGTCTGGTGACGATTGTAGATGACTGTAGATGTCACTTTAATCCGGTACGGAAGTGTAAGAGAGTGTGTAATCAATGTTGCCAGATATGTAGGATTCCCAAAAGATCTGCGGTTTCATGCTTATTTGGACTGTTTTTAATGACTGTTCGGGCAAATAAATGCAGAAATTGTTTTCGCTGGTCGATTTACAAACGTGGCTGTATGGCTAAAAATATTCAGACTTTTTTGTCCGCCGTTGTATTCTGTGTCTGGTCAATAACATCTGGCAACCCAGTATGCAATACCAATAGCTACACTCGCTAAGGTCAGGGAAGCGTTGCTGAACTTCACGTCACTTCGTAATGGTTCACAGTTGAAGAGACCAAATGATTATTTCCAGATCGAACAAACTCGTTCGTAGTTTTTTTTTCTTTACGAGATCGATCTAATACTTTTGCGTTGTACAGCATCGTTTCAATCGCTAACTAGAAGTACCGTATTTATACATTATTGTTTTAACAGTAAGAGGTACCGGTATTTGTAATCAGACACGTTTTTTCCAATGGCTGTGTCAAAATGCACGCGACTTAGCGGTAGTTTAATAAAGCAAACTTTAGATTCGGTGGACAGTGTACTCTTCGACTGTGATGGTGTCATTTGGCGAGGTGATCAGGCCATTCCCGGCGCCTCTGATGTAATCAACCGGCTAAAAAAGATTGGAAAGAAAGTGTTTTTCATCACCAACAACAGCACAAAAACTAGAAAGATGTATGCAGACAAACTGGCTTTAATGGGATTTAATGTAACCGAAGAAGAGGTGTTTGGAACGGCATACTGTTCGGCCATGTACCTTAAAAACGTATCCAAGCTGCAGGGGAAAGTGTATCTCATAGGAAGTAATGCAATGAGGCAGGAACTGGAGAAGGTTGGCATCCAGCAGATCGGTGTCGGGCCTGATCCGATATCAGGTGTTCAGATTGATTGGGCCAATGTCCCCCTAGACCCTGAAGTGAAGGCTGTTGTTGTTGGTTTTGATGAGCACTTCAGTTACATGAAACTGAACAGAGCCCTTCAGTACCTCAACAACCCCAGCTGTCTCCTTGTGGGAACGAACACTGACACCAGATTACCACTGGAAGGAGGAAAAGCTGTTCCAGGTAAGATGCTGTTTGCATGTACAATAACTGTATTTATTACTGAGTCAAATTGTGAGGGCACGTCTGTCCCATAGCATTCCAGAAACCTGTGAAGTCACATAAATCAAGGCAACACCATTGAACATAGTGTTACTCACCGGAACTATCTTATAATAAGCGATGTTGTAACATAGAGACATCAGTCAGATGTCTTTATCTCTGTACTCTACAGACGCATGTGTCAACACACCAAATGTGTTCTGTCTCCCCCAGGGACCGGCTGTATCCTGAAGGCCGTAGAGACGGCAGCCCAGCGCCAGGCCCAGACAGTCGGCAAGCCCAACCACTTCATGTATGACTGTGTGGCCAGCCAGTTCGGCCTGGAGCGCGACCGCTGCCTCATGGTGGGTGACCGGCTGGACACGGACATCCTGCTGGGCTCCAACTGTGGCTTGAAGACCCTGCTGACCCTGACCGGGGTGTCCACCGTGGCCGACGCCGAAGCCCATCAGAAGAGTGGCTGTCCAGAGCGCCTGGGGATGGTGCCGGACTACTACGTGGAGAGCATCGCAGAGCTTCTGCCTGCCCTGCAAGGATAACCAGTCAGGGCCTTGAGAAGGAATAGGGTTTTTGTCTGAATAAAATAAGAGCCCAGGGGAGACAATCATTACTAATAAGCTGTAAAAGGCTGTTGTGGACTGTGTGTGTCTGAATACGGTGTATGTTTTCAGGTAGCCAGTCAATTGCTACTATAATACTAAGACTGATGAAACAAACCAATATAAAATAGATTAACATGCAGTATAGCATGGCTTAATGGATATTCCTTAGAGGTATACAGTATTTACGTGTGTTTTTTGGTGGCTGTTAAAGGAAATGATACGAATGGCTACATGGAACATAAATCTGCCCTGCACATCCAGTAACCTTCCTGGTCAAAGGTTAGCCGCTCCTGAACATTTTTATTTGATTATTTATTTGTTTGCTGTTGGGTGAAAAGGGATTGATGCAAGGTCTGTGTCATTTTGTCCTTCTGTACCAGTGATCTCAGGCATGGTCAGGGGAAATGTGTTAACACGGTTTTTATGGTACTTCCCCTTCATCTGTGTGCATACATTCACAATCACAAGTTATGAAGAAATGCGGTATCCTGTTGTGCACTGACAATTATGCAGGAATGATATATCGTATGTTCTCTTCTGTCATGTTGACTGTAGCAACACTGTGTTTAATGTGGTTTACATGAGTTCCCCACCTGTGGTTATACTGGGTTACTTTGCTATATTGTATCCTGATGTAAATCTAGATAGTGGCCTGCATTTTGTTCCCATTCAACCTGAATTTTATAGAGTTGCAGAATAATCAATTGTACTGAAAAGTAAAACTAATATATGTCTTCCTCGTAACTGACTGTCTATAATACATTAAAAACAATGTCTGTACTCCTGATACATTAGTCAAACTATAATATTCTGTCCTTGAGAACAGTATTTACCTCTTGTCTAGGAAATCAAACACAGATGATAAAATAAACAAATTCTCCTAATAAAAGCCTACCCTGTGTTTTGTGTTAACGTCATCTCAGCAGACTGCAGCCTGGGGTTAGTAACACTGCAGCTCTTAAAGTCACCTTGGCCTTTCAACAAATGGATGGTCCTCCAGTTCGTTCCTCATATCACCCTGCTTGGCCGATGACACAGCCTCTCCACAGAGGTGAGTCTGTCTCACCCCTTTGTCCATTGTCTGGGGTTAGGGGGAGCCAGCCAAATGGTTTGGCCTATCATGTGCTTGTGTGAGGCTGAAAGGCGGGAGAGACAGATCTACAGAAAGAAGTTGGTCAGGTGTATCGCAGAGCTTCTCAGTCTGTGCTGGTCATGACCACAGCTCGATGCAGATAGCTGAGAAAATTGCAAAGTCAAGGGACGCAGTATGGTGAGATGTTGGAAGCGCTCACAAACCACCGGGTTGGAGGACTCACAATGCATGGTAGGAGTCTGACTGACCTAGTCGCTTTCGTTAGCTTCAATTGTTGTTTTTAGAAATGTTATGTTACACTTGAAGTATTTCTGAAGAACCAGTGGTCATCGTGCCGGTGCTGGATACATAGAGCACCGTTAAGCCGTAATACATTAGAAATGAAATCCAGTGTGAATTTAACTGATCAGCTACTTTGGTCTACGGTGCCTCCCGCCTTTTTAGGACGGGAGTCCAGCGTTGTCTGCCCGGTTCCCTCACAAAGCATTCTGGGTGACTCTGGGTGCCGCTCTCCTCCTGGTCATCGTCGCCCTCTGCTTCACTGGGCATCTGTGGCCAAGACGGCCTGAGGCCCAGGTAGAAGAACTAACTCAGTCCTGGTTCACCTGTTTAGAAAGCCTTTTATCTGACATTTAAACGGTTAGGTGCTGCTGCTCGGTTAAACACTTGACTGGGATCGACAAAACATTTGCTCCGAACATCATAATGTTGAAGGAAGAGTGGCATGCTTTAAACATACAGTGTCTCCTTGCTTTAGTCTGTGCAGGTGGTCAGAATCACAGTTCCGGATCAGACTGGAACCCTTATCAACCAGTCGGCATTAGTGGACAAGCGCAATGACCTGGTGACCTATTCCGTGACCTCAAAGCCCAACCACACGTCTACTGTCCTCTTTGACGTCAGACATGTAAGAACAGGTTTCATTTTTTGTTAAAAGGACATCGAACTGTGTTACCTTGCAAAAATGATTTCTGTATTTAACATCGTTGCTGTAAAGGTCGGAATGGATTTTCAGGGAATGATGCACTGACATTGTCTTACGTTTGTGCAGGGTTTGATATGCTACAAGCCCGACCATCAGGGGACTTGCTTCCTGCGTAAAATGGAGGGACCTGACTATGAAAACGTGCACTCCCTCCTCCAGCAATCCACACAAATGGTAGATGCGTCTCAACCTTGTCAGTGTATAATAGCGTATGAAACACACTTGTATTTGTCCACTATCTATGAGTGTCCGTTACAATGCAGAGGGCATACGTCATGCCAAGACTAAAGTTGACATGGCAACAATTAAAGAGTATGCAGAAACAGCCTACTGAGTTGAGAGACCCTTACACCAAAATACCTCTTAAACAATACCAATCTTTGTGCTGCTGGCTTGAGGTGAATAAGTCTGTCGCTAATGCATGACCTGGCAGTGTCTGTAACTGACTCATAGCTTAGTGTCACCTCTGTCCTTACAGCAGCCAGACCCGGCTGGAATTCACAGGGATGATTTGGCATTTCTTTCCTCTTCCACTCGGGGGTGTGGGGGTAAGGCGCGGATCAAACGGGGCCTTGTAGGCTTATAGTGTAGCACGTCTCTCCATGCCAGAATTCCACAGGGTATTTTATTTTCCTACCTCCCCTTCTCCCCTGGATCTCCTTACAGGTTGGGACAGCAGGGAGACTCAGAACTTGCACAATGGCCACTCTGTCTGGGACACGACAGGCGTTTGGCTGTGCTGGAGAGGAGAGGCTGAATGGTTAGCTAGGGATCATTGTGACAGTGGACCAGGAACCAGCCCATTTCTATTTGGGACCAGGAACCAGCCCATTTCTATATGGGACCAGGAACCAGCCCATTTCTATATGGGACCAGGAACTAGGCCATTTATATATGGGACCAGGAACTAGTCCACTTATGTATGGGACCAGGACCCATCCCATTTCTGCATAGGACCAGGAAACATTTCTCTTTATTTCTAAAACACCAGCCCATAACTTCATTTCTAAAACACCAGCCTATTTCTTCATTTCTTAATTTCTAAAACACCAGCCCATTTCTTCATTTCTAAAATACCAGCCCATTTCTTCATTTCTAAAACACCAGTCAATTCCTTGAAAGTGAAATTCCTCCCAGGAAGGTAGTAGAGCATGATCAAAGAAAAATTGTAATCCATGATAGTGCGGAACAATCTAACATTACACAAAAACGTTAAATATTTGCCAAGGCTGGTGTAAGGGTCTTGGCTGGTGCAAGGGTCTTAGCTGCTAACTACTGCTCTTTTAGCAAAAAAGAGAATAAAATTACAAATTATACATTTAAGAAATTGTTCCTTTTTTTTCCCCTTATAGGCCTGCATCATTAGCCATACGATGATAATAATAATATATATTTTTTGAAGTATCCGTGTAAGCCAGGCTATGAGAAAGGTTGCTTTCCGTTGTGACACTGTTTATCTACGGGGCTGAGATGACATCCAGCTGTGTCCTTGCTGGTTTTTTGTTTGTTCTTTTATTATGAGGCCCATTAGCTTTTCATGAGCAGATTACTCGGCCATATCAGATTGAATTGTGGGTATCTAGGCCAATTTGTGTCATGACTTTATTACCAGTTTATTTCCACGTTGTGAAGGGCCACTGTGCAGCTGGACTCCTTCAATCATTAATGGGTTGTTTAGACTTCCATCACAGAGAATAAATTGGCTCAAATTTAAGTAATGAAATTCTTTCATCCTTTGCTCCTGCAATCTGTAACAGAGTGTTTTGTGATTATGACTGAGCTCTAACTCTTATGGTATCGAGTGTCTCATAGAACTTGTCTTTAGCACCAGAACCACCCGCTGTTGTGGCCCATAAGTGTCTGATTTATGGATAGACTTCATCCACGTACAAAAGCTTGGTCTTTCTGAAGTCAATCTCTGTTTTGCAGCACAATGGCCTGTAGACTAGAGGGAAACAAGTTGTTAGAAAGCTCACTCAGGCATGGCAGCACTTTAACCGGTGCCTATCTTACTCTTCAGCAGTGTAAATGGTGAAAGGCCTTTGTGTCAAATGAGACAGAGACAAGAGTTGAGGCAGTTGGTGGGCTTGAAGTGGCAAAGCCAACAGGTCGACCCAGTGAATGAGGTATTAGTTGATAATAATAGGTCCGGTTTCATGTGTCACTATAAAACCCGTTGTTAATCGTCCTGTTATATTTAACTCTTTTGAGCTAGAAATCTCCATTAAGCTTGTTTTTATATTCAAGTGAAATAGGGTGTTTAATGTCTCTCCCTCGTCAGGAAAGCCAGTTGATGTTATTGGGGAATGAGACCCAGCGGCGGACAGAGTTCCTGGGAGTGATGGGGGGCAGTCAAGTGAACGCGTCCACTCTGGATGAGCCTCTACAGGACCTGTGTCAACACAGGTTAATCCACTGGACAAGGAGACAAGAGGGTGAGACCGGTTTATCATTCTTCATTAAAAACTACTACTGCTGGCTGAACACTCATGAACACGCTTTGGCAATAATACACAGAACCGTGGCGTTTATTCCTGTAAAATGCAAATGGGATTTATCCGTGAACATCATACTTCATAACAAACCCGGGATCTCTAGTTAAACCAATTCCTCAAATTGCTTGCTCGCATGTTCCTGTGTGTTGGCAGCTCATTCCAGAATAGAACGGAGTGATCAAAATAATCCTACACTACCACGCTGTGACATTTGCAGTGTCGCAGCAGCAAACCAAAACTCTATTCTGGTTGCTGGACTCCAGCAGTGTCCTGCTGAACGTAGTGGAACGTGATGGAGACAAGGTTCCGTTGGCAGGCGATAGTCACGACTTCTCTTTGCCACCAAACTGCCTGTTTGGGTAATGAACCGTCCGTTTGTCCAGGTCCAGGTAAACAGCGCCTGGTCTACTTCTGCATCGACATCTGCTTCCCCAGTAACATCTGTGTGTCCGTCTGCTTCTACTACCTGCCGGAGTGACCCCCCGAGCACCCACTCTGGCAGCACATGCCGGCACTGATCAGGGAAACGGCGCGTTCCTTCTAATCCGAGACCCCAGAGCACGGCCGCTCCAGGAAACAACACTCCAACGGCGGGGACGGGGGCTGTGACCGTGGACACGGCAGACACAGAGGCCTTTCTGTTCCAAGATTGGAAGGGAAACAGGCTGTCAAGTGTATCTGGAGATTCCCCTCGTCAGCCTCCATTCATGTTTAATACCTTCTCTTCTGGCAGAGTTTTGGAGATAAGACTCTGAATTTATTTGCTTGTTTCCTATACTGTAATCTACAACACAATGAATTCATGTATGTGTAACTATTCCTGTTGGCTGGAGTGTGTCTAAAATATACTTGAACCCTCCAATGAAGAACAGGTGATATATACACACACACACCTTTTTAAGACTAAACCTTCTCTGTGATAGTTGATGTTATGACAAATGAACATACAGTAGACAATCAATACCAAAGTCCTAGACCAGTAAGTCTTTATTGGACTTCATCAGATCCTTTACAGTCAGTCACACCTGGGACTCCGCCCTTTATGGTTATTAATCAGACTATATTAAAGATCTCACTTGAGCCATTTTACCTTTGATTACAGCTGTGGTCCATTTTGTTCCCTGGCCAGGAAACGTCTGTTGAATCCCAACAGGGAACTACAATGCAGCCCGTTCCATCTTCCTGCACCTAATAAGTCCTTTTAATAAGCTTTCTTGAAGCGGTCGTTGTGAGACGGAGACAGGGAGGTGTGTGGAGGTTTCTATACAGTCACAGAGTATTACAGAGCAGCGTAGTGTCTGGTGGTGTCCTGCCACGTCCCCTCAGCCCAGCACGCTGTCGTTGAAGGCCAGACACACCACCGCTTTTTGGTGGCCGCTGTATTCCCTCTTGATCTCGCCCGTCTCCACGCACCACAGCCGTGCCAGGTTGTCAGAGGAGGCTGGAAAGGAACCCCGCACGTTTACAGACCCAGCGTTAGTTAGAACCGAAAGAAACTCAAGAGGGACTACCCCAATCTAGCCAAGGAACGGAAGATACGTCCCTGGTCCTAGTCTCCAACCTACCGTCCTGTGGGGTTTTTATCTTTAATCCCAATGGTTAACTAACCTGATTCAACAAACACATTAGTCATTCCGTGTTTTTACCACAATACAATGTGAAGCAAGAGCCCAGAACTGACCAGTGACAATGTACTGGGAGTCCCCAGAGAAGGCGCAGTCCCACATCCACCCCCGGGAGGTCTCTCCCGGGTTGTTACTCTTAATGCTCAGCTCCGTCATCAAGGAGAAGTTAGACGTCCTCCAGATCTTACACGTCTGGTCTGCCGAGCAGGTCGCCAAAAGTCTGTGGTGATAAAACACGGTGCCGTTAGCTGCCAACTACAGATTAGTGGCGAGGTCTTCAACCCTCTCTGAGACCCCTTAGATGTTCCACAGTTTTGTTGACTTGAACAAGCACACCTGCATTACAAATCACAGGCTAGATGATTAGCTGACCATACTGGGTTAGCTAGCTCTGGAATAGACCCAACACATGGAACATGGGTCCCCGAGGAGAGCGTTGAATGCTTATGGATTAGTGTATGTCGGCTTAGCATCCATCTGTCTCACAACAGAAGTGACTGTAGCCGCCGGGCGTTGAGACCCAGGTGTGTTGTGCAGTGCGCTCACGTGGAATCAGGGCTGAATTTGCAGCGGAGAGAGTAGCGCTTATGAGCGGGAATCTTGGTTTTGGGGATGAGCTGCGTGACCTCGTCGCCCATACCTCCCGCCAGGTTCCACACGTAACAATTGCCCTGTGAACAGACCGCGTTTAGCGCGTGCCTTTAACGGTCCAGTGTCACGGCGCCGGGCGTTCTCGGCGTACTGACCGAGCTGTTGACTGCGGCCATGTAGCTGGCGTCGGGGTCGATGTGGACCGAGTTGATGGAGACGTCCGGTTCGGGAATGAGCTGCTCATTGTGGTCCGTCTTCAGGTCCCAGATGTGGATCACGCCGCTCTGGTCCCCCACGATCAACTCAGCCTACGCAGATCGACAGCCAGTTACATGCCATCGGCGGGGTTAGAAGAATGAAAAATATGGCATTTCGCCGATGGCTCTGGGAACATAATTATTGTTTGTACACAATCCGAAACAGATATCGTATTGGGGAACCCTGGCCAAGGTGTTAATCTGCAGTACAGACACATTGGCCTTGGTCTTTCACCTACCTGGTTGGGATGAAGGCATACACAGTTGATGGGGGCGTTGACCTGAAAGATCCTCTGGCACTGCAGGTTCCTTGACCTGGAAACAGCATTGATGATCAAGGTTTAGCTTGGCGAGACGCCGTGACAAATGGAACACAGGCATGGTGGAAAGCTACAGCAACACTTAGATAATACATTTTGCAACCCTGTTTCCCAAAAAGTTGGGCGCGGTGTAAAATGGAAATAAAAACAGAACCAAATGTGCAAATCATTCAAACCCTATATGCAATAGAGCATTGCACAAAAACAACATATCAAATGTTGAAACTGAAAATGTTTCATGTTTGTTGAATTTTTTTTTGCCCGCTTTGAATTTAATGCAAGCAACACCTTTCAAAAAAGCTGGGACAGGGGCAACAAAAGCTGTAAAACAAAAAAAGGTAAATTGGCAACAGGTAAGTAACATGATTGGGTATAAAAAGAGCATCCCCAAGAGGATGAGTCTTTCCGCAGTAAAGATGAGGGGGTCACCACTCTACGAAAGACTGCGCAGGCAAATAGCTCATAATTTAAGAACAATGTTTCTCAACTTCAAATTGCAAAGAGTTTGGTATCATTAAAAGATTCAGAGAATACATTGAAATCTCTGTACGGAAGGTAGAAAACAAATATTGGATGGCTGTGATCTTTGGGCCTTCAGACGGCAGTGCATTAAAAACCGACTTGATTCGGTAGTGGAAATCACAGCATGGGCTCAGGAACACTTTAGAAAACAGTAGTCTGAGACCACAGTATGTAGCTGCATCCACAAATGTAAGTTAAAACTCTACAATGCAAAGAAGAAACCAGATAAAAACAAGATCCAGAAACATTTCTGCCTTCTCTGGGCCTGAGCTCATTTAAGACTATTGCGAAATCCTAAATCAAGCCAGAATGGGAAAACATTTTACTTTAAAAACTACAGCAATTGGTCACCTCAGTTCCCATTTGAAGAGGTGATGTAACACAGTGGTAAACACACCCTTGTCCAACTTTTTTGAAACATATAGCTGGCATAAACAAGAGCATCTCTTTCATGAAACAAAAAAATTATCTGATTCAACATTTGATGTGTTGTCTTTATACTATTTTCAATTCAATATAGGGATACAATTATTTGCACATAATTGCATTCTATTTTCACTTGCAATTTACACAGTCTCACCATTTTTGGAAACAGGGTTGTAATTTAATTTGAATCATCAGGCAATTAAAATGGTTCGTGTAATATCTAACCCTGTCAGCAGGGGGACACTTTTAGACCTTGAATTCACATGTAGACTTCTGCTGACCACCTTTTCCTATTTTAAGATATACCATTGGTTTGTGGATGGCAGGATTGTTTCTTTTTTATAGGCTGATGAGGAATCTATAGAAAGAATAATCATTGCTAATGTGTGCTAGGTCATCTAATGAGACCAGCTAGAATGTAGCACTCTGTCAGGTGACACTACAAAGAGGATGTTAACTGGCTGACACTTGAACTTAAAATAAAGTGTGGTCCCAGGGTTTTCAAAAGCACCTCAGGTCCCAGATACGAGCCATGCAGTCCTCTCCTCCTGTATACATCCAGCGTCCGTCCTCATGGAATCCCACTGACGTGATGTTCTTACTGACGCCATCATAGTTTATTACTGGGTTTGGGTTGTTAGAGTTTAAATCGTACATACGGATGTGCTGGTAACCTGTGGAAATAACATAACATACACAGTCAAGTACTACCATGTCCATTCTGATGTGCTGGCTATTACACAGTTTCAATTAGCAACTTGATGCATGCCCTTTCTATACGATATTGATGTAATAATCACAGTTACAGCTGGGTGACTAAAGAATGCTATCAAACACACACAATGACAGATTTGAGGTTTATGATTTACTGTAGTGGTGATGGTTTGTGGTGGAGTAATGTGAAAAACTAAGAGAACCTCATGTTCACCCATGCAAGCCTAGAATTTACCCACACAAGCCTAGTACCTGTTCACCTGTGGCCTCATACACCTGACCGATTACCGTAGTGAGACTGCTCTCTAGTGCTGAGAAGTGCAAGTGACTCACTATCCAAATGGCCCGTACTGATGTGGATTTATTTCATAATTTATTTTCTACACAAACCTGCAGCTGCAATCATACTTCTGTCAGGAGTAACTTCAAGGGAGTTCACTTGCTGAAATGATTGGTTAAGAAAATAATAAAAGTTGCTAACTATAATCATTAAGCTGTAAAATGTTAAATCACTAGTTCACCAGCTTCTAAGCTGATAAAACCAACACTGCCTGGTGCCTCGTTGTGGCATTCATTTACACTTAACAAAAAATGTGTTACAAGCATCGGCTGAAATATATCAAAATGGGAACAGTGAGAATCTAAATGCAGACAAAATCATCAAGACAGGTCTGTATACTGATTTGCGTGAAGCAAATAAGGAAAGGATACAGAGTCCTGGTGTTGGACAGTCCTGGTACAGATGCCGCTGTGGGCCTGCCAGAACCGGACTGTGTGGTCATATCCAGCGGTGGCCAGAATCACTGGGTCGCTCCCCACTGTCCCCTGACCCTGGTTCACGTTCATCCTTGAGTGCGGTTTGATGTCACTGCAAAACCAGCAGGTTGCATTGCTAAACATTTTACTATTGCCGGCATTTTCAAAGAGCAATAACAGTAACGTATTATCACTGTTGTTTAGGTAAGAAGTTTCCCCATGTCACCAACAACTTGCTACTAGGAATACATAAATACCTAAGCCAGAGCTACATCTTGCACATAGAACAGTTCTCCAGGTGTGTTAAGTTCACTCCGACATTTTGGTACGTTCCGTAATGATTTGTATTCAAATCAACAACATGTTCACCAAACTTCCTACAAATTATTATAGGATACAATAAAGAAAAAACACTGTCTAACATGGACATCGTTGTTTCAAGGGATGTGCTAGTTCAATGTTATCTATTCGGTTGCCATGTCTATCTGGTTTGTTAACCCAAAGGACGACATGAACGATAGCCGTGTGCAAATGGCAAGAAAACGTTTATCTTACCTCCAAGATATGTAGTAATTTAATGACCAATAATAAGAGAAAACATAAAAAACACCTTTGCTTTAGTTTTGTTTCCGGTAACATTAAAGCGTATAGATAATAGTTTCCCACTACAACAACTAATGAACCATAGGTTCCGGCTTGGATTATTTGGTTCCTATGTTATTTTCGAATCTCTACTGCCACCTACTGAAAAGGAGTTGATGCCTCTACGACCGTGGTTCCCAAACGGTGTCGGTTACATAGAAGAAATGTCGCTCTTTTCCCAAAATACCTCTGAAGTTACAACTCCTGTTCATTTTACCAGTAGGTCTCATGAGTCTTCTCAAGAACCCACAGCGGTACCACTACTTCTAATTGGGAACCAAGTGCTCTACGACAAGGATTATTAATAAAATCATCTTTATTTTTGGAATCTGCAACTGGAACGTTTTGCCATCAAGTTGCATTCTAGAATCTATCAGAAATTCTAATTGAGTTTTATCAATTTCTGACAAAACTGGATTAGAACCTGCCAGGCAATGGATAGCAGAGATGGCAGGGGTGCTGTGGGGACCAAGTGCTGAGTGGACTGTGTTGCCTGCTTCCAAAGGACCTGCTCGTCTCCCTTGTTGAACACATTGGACTTCACTATGCTTAAACAACTGTTTTGTCAAGCATTACAATGCAATGGTATACAGTATGGTTAACTTATGTACATATCTGTCCAGGTTTTGTAAGAGCTGGCATGTTTCTGCAATGCAGTCGGGCAGGAACTCAACCCCTATGTTCAGTGATAACCTGGAGTGCAGAACACCCGGAATTAAAACGTTATGTGAAAACACCCAATACTCAGTGCTGGGGAGACATTCTAGATACAAATGCCTAGCAAGTTCTTTTAACTTTCTAAATAGAAACTCTGAGCTGATTTCAGGCAAATCTATGGGCCATGAAGTATGGCCCCCGCCCCTAGGTTTATTAGGAGACCATAGGCCCGGGGTGTGGATATTTATTATAAGCACAACGGTAAAGAGGGCAAGACTTGCCTCAAACAATGTATATATGCTTAGATTCTTAGAAGAAATAACATGGTTTAATGCCTTTTGGGCCATGTTTGAGCCCAGGCCCAAAACCTGTAGCTGGCAGTTCCAGTAAGATACTATTTACAATAACCATGATATAATGTGTATACAGTTTGTCCTATATAATGTATATTCATTTGCATTTTAAGGGCCCCTCTATCTGCATTAAGCAGGCCTTTCCCACCCCTTTTGAAACTTGAAAGATCTGAAAAATACAGATTTGTCCAAATGATAACTGATGGAACATCCCACAGATGTTGAAGGATGCTACTAACATTTGTTACATAAATTTGTCCAGGAAATTACAACGTTACTTTTATTCTTCACCCAAACTCAGCTGTTCCCGAATCTTATTGAGTATATATTTTACATACATCATCTGCACAGCAAAGTGAACAGATGTCTAAGCACATCAGATATGAAATCACAGTAATGGTTTAAATATTGCTTATGCACACAAACACACGAATAGCACAAATACGAACTAAAATAAATATGAATTAATTTAAAAGAGCTGAACGTTGTATTTGCCACACTCGACTCAATTACAATACTGGTGAACAACACTACGGCATGGCGGACAGGCTCTGCCTCACTTCTCCTGGATCAGCCAGGGAACACTCCAGGACACTGCATCTCATTCCACTTCTAGATTTGGAAGATGGACTGATCTGAAATATGAAACAGAATGGGAGAGAATATTCTTTGAAAAGCTTCCACTGGCAGGATAACTAAAGCCATTTTCAAAGCTAGTAAGTTCCATGAACATACACACACCTTAAAATACACTTTGCATCTCTCTAAAAGAATCTTCCATTTCATTGCTGTTCGCTCATCCTCTGTTAAACTGGCAAACTCACTGTGCTGCAGAAGAAAAAAACAAACAAGAGAGAGTGGGGTACGTTATTTGGTGCTGTTCAATGTAACCAACATTGGGGCACAGCCAGGATGAGCCCACTCACAATATACACTGACTATCCACTCACAGAGCAGCCCAGCGTCCTCTCTGCTACGGTGCCATTCAGGGAGCAAGACTGCAGGGTTCCTGTGTGATCTGTGACATCCACCAGAAGATCAAACCCCGTGGTCACTGTGAGAGGCTGGTCTACCCCAGGGCAGGCTGTATTGGGGCAACCCTGACTCTCTGCGTTTACCTGATACCTGCACTTGGAACTGAACAGGGATGAGATAACAACGATGAGGCTAGCAGCAATATTCAGAATCAGAATCCGCTTAATTGCCAAGTACATTTACACATACAAGGAGTTTTCTTTGGTGCCATGGTGCATGACAGAAAAACGCAGTAAGTAGTATGAGGTAAATAAAACAATTTAAAATAGAAATGACAGTAAATATAAAATGCGCAAACATTTACTTAATAAGTGGAAAAGTGCAATGTGCTGGAAGGAAGATTGATATAAGAAAACAACAAGGGTAGTATCATAGTAAAGTGTCAATGAGAATAGAAATTTTTGGGAGAAATACAGATTAATTTAATAAACACGTATCCAAGTGTATTACTGTGAAAACGTACCACCGGCTTTTGATGACTTTGGAGATAGAGCTGTCTAGATCCAGCCTGGAGATGAAACTATATGTGATTCCACAGAACACCTCAGGAATCTCCTGGGCTTTGAGTTTGAGCTGACTCACTGTGTATACATCACTGATAGTATCCACTAAAGAGAGGATAATAGTTTGGTCAATGACAAACATCCAGGCCAAAATTTCCAACGTAGAACAATACCAACAAAACCCCAGTTGATACCTACCAGGCACATCTCCAAGCCTGTCATCCTCATCCAACACACCAGACTCAGAAAGCTGTTTGGCGTAGCTGAACAGAAGGCTGGCTTCCTTTGTGTCTAATGACAGAATAACATGAACTGCACTTGATTGGTACTGTACATTTAAATTACATTTTTTGTTGTCTGTCTCTAAATGATAGAAAAACAATAGTTGACTGTCTCTTGATGTAGGAAAGGAGCGTATGTTGTAAAGAGATATAATCCAGATTCATTGATCCTTACCCGGGTTAACAGTGATGATGGTTTTAGAAATGACTGTAGCTGTCATGCAGTTCCGGAAGCTGTCATAACCAATCCTAGCGTCTGAGATGAAAAGCACTGAAAGGACAGAGTAAGATGGAAATACTTTAACTGGAACGTGACACTGCACAATACCTTTTAAACACAAATTCCACAGACTTCCAATTCACACAGAAACAGAAAAGAAGCATCCACTGCATACAAACCTGTTGCTCTTGGTATCAGGGTCTGGACTAGCTGAATGGCCTCTCTGTCCCAGCTGTGTGATATAGGTTATGGTTACATAGATGTTACATAGAGTATAGAGGGATAAACGGTTATGTGGGGTACAGTGGATTACAGGGGTAAGGCTTGGCTCCTACCATATTAACGGAAAAGATCTGACAGAATCGTCGAAGAGTTTCACTTCCAATCTCTGTCCTTTGCGCCCATCGGCCGTGGTGAAATACTTTGCCTCTGCAATCTGGTGGGCAGTAATAGTGGTTTAAAACTATTACAACCTGTTTTATGCAAACAACACATGTGCACAGTTGGACACGTGACTTGATAGAGCCCAGTTTGTGGATCCTATAACCACCCACCCTTCCAGGTATTAATACACATCACTATAAAAGGATAACACAATATAAAAAAGGTCTCAGGTCTCACTGAGCGAACAGCAGCGAGTATGTTAATGACATTCCCATCCAAGCTCTGTCCATTGGCCATGACGTCTCCCAGAGAGTAGAAGTCCCTGTAGTCCTTCACAGGCAGGTGTAACAGAGGCAGCAGCCGGTTCACAACCTCTATGTCAGCACATATCGACAGCTGGGAGTGTACCTCGCTTACCAGCAACCTGTAGAAACTGAGACGAAAAATGCTTTTGGTAGTTGTTATTGTACTGCTAAGTGTAACACGGTATTGTGGGAGTATTAAGGTAGTGTGGGACAAACCACCATTTTACTACACAGTACCTGGGAGTTGAGGGGCAGAATCTGTCTTCTTTTTCTGAATCTTTTGTAGAAACTAAAGGGTTTTCTATTATAACTGAAAGGCATACACCATATAAGGACATTACCACACACTGCATAACTTATGTTCAGTGCTTGATTTTGTCTCGAACGGTCCTTAAAGTCCTGATAACTTTAGGCAGCGTCCCATTTAAAGTCTTAATAACACATACTTTTTCATGAACATGCTAGATCTAATGTGAGATTTCTTAGTTCCGACACTTACTTCATCCTAAGTCAAGCGCTGCATATAGTATTAAATAACTGAAATACAATGTCATAAATAATCTTACCACAGTCTCCTATGCTGAAGCTGTTAGAGAGCCCGTTGATGTACATATCGTTGCCCCACGAGGAGACATTGATGAAAAAGTCTGGAGAGTCCTTTATTGTGAAGCCAAAGGTGTATCTGTCAAAACCAATTTCTGTAAGTAGACAGAGTTCAGTTCAAACGGCTGCCAGGAGAGGGTGATAGTGACCAACGCATCCACTGGGTCCATGTC
This sequence comes from Novumbra hubbsi, assembly GCA_016801125.1. NCBI lineage: Eukaryota > Metazoa > Chordata > Actinopteri > Esociformes > Umbridae > Novumbra > Novumbra hubbsi. The sequence continues at coordinate 18,914 of JACXGK010003405.1, read as the reverse complement.
GGCAAACACAGAGGCAAGAGGCCAACGGCCAAACTCTATTTCATACCAGTGATCCAACTTTATTAGTACTTAGAAGTCGTATTCTTGCTATTTTATGCTAAGTACCAGCCTACAAATATTGGCAAAATATGCATTGTTAAATTGAATCCTCAACTTTTCCTGTCTGGAAAGCTTTTGACATCAGTTTTTCCAATGATGACACCTGCCACTCTCTGAAAAACAGATTAAATCAATACTCTCGTCATAATTTAAAGAAATACTTTGTTGTAGCCTAGCCTTGACAGTTTACCCCACTCCGAGGTTCAAACTAGGTTTACAAAATGTAATGCATCATATCAAGTGACTCACCGGGTGTGTGGTGTTCGGATGTAAATCAGAAATGGCAACGAAGTCCTGACATTTGTACGCCATTTAAATTCAGTGTCTCAGTAGCTGTGTGAAGATGAATATAAAACACTGGTTAGATGTCTTCCCTATGTGCGTTACTAAATTACTGGCATTCGTGCTGTTATCGGAGTCGCTAGCCAGTTACAGTTGCTGGCCTGCAATTCAGCCAGACAACCTGCCAAAGGTCCCTTTAATTAACAGGTTAACAGCAAGGTAAGGCAAAACATTTTCTCTGTCGGAACTTAAATCTAGAACTAAAATCTGAATCAAAATGCCACTAAAAACAAGTATTGTCCGAAATATTCATGAGAAAAGACAATAAGATTACCAGGTTTACTTCGAGTTAGCTCCAATTACTTTTCGCGGCAAATGTTGCCCGCCAGGCTCGAGCCGTGTCCAGTAGTTCACCCGATGCTCGCGGCCTAGATGGAATGTGAACTGCGGTGGCCTACGTTTGATACAAAGATAGTGTGGTTGAAGCGTACTTGTTTTTTGGGCGGCGTGTTCTGTAGGGCCTTTAAAGATATTATTGTATATACATTGGTGAAATGCATTGTTTTGCAAACCCGGAAACGGGATTCAGTCAGAAATTGTTTATTTCATGATCATGTGCTGCTTCTTTAAATATTGGGTTATTCCAGGACTTCTTGTTACCTGCATGTTATGTCTTTCTGAACCTCCCCCTACTCATTTAAAAATAAATCAATATCAACAGCATCCAAGGGTTTCTGCCTCCTCATTGGGAAGTTTTATGACTTGTGGTTATAGATGATTACATTCCATTGGCTATTGACAACTTTGACCTAGTTTTTGACATGGAAAATAGGTCTGCAGCAATTACCTGCTACACCCTGACCCTCTTGAGTCTGGATGTAAATTAGCGATTCCTACATCAGTAAATCTCTGTATTACTTACACCAGTGTAATTTAGCCTACAGTATTCTGTAAAGACCACACAATCACCAAAGACCCACGTTATGTTTTTTCAGAGAGGCCTTCCTAATTCATATATTGTCAAGTCTCTAAATTACTGGCCTTTAGTAGTTTACTATAAAGTAAGCCCCTATGGACAGTATACTCAAGCAAACGGCTATGTGCTTGGACTGTCTTAATTTGAGTTTTCAATCTCACTTCTTGTAAAGTATTCCAAACTTAACATTCTTGTACAACAACATTTAATGCACCTTCCTAAGAAAAGCAATGCACCTGAACAAACACACACACAGCTGACTGAAACAATGACAAACTGGCAATAATGCACAGGTGCATTTTACATGTTGAATATCAAAGAGTTTTTTGGCCAGGCCTGTCTGTTTTTTTTATGGTATTGACGTTCTAGATGTTTCCATTACAAAGAGGGGATAGCATCAGTGCCTTGGGCTTCGGTATTGTCCCTATGTTCATGGCTAGGATGATCCAACCTGTCTTTAGTCATCGGTGTGTGTATTTGATGAGACAGCTATGACAGCTCCTCCCTTCACCAGATGCTGGGAGTTGCTTTGATACACTAAGCCGGAGCTGGAACACGATACAGTGTGTTACACAGCTGAATGGATATCAAAAGGTGTAACTGGAAACCACATTCAGCTTATCGCCAGCCTAATGCTTCACTGTAATCCTCGTTGCTGTGTTCGGTTTTTTTCACATCTGAATCTGGCGGTTGTTGGTTTTCTTACGTTGAACAATGTTTCCTTTTTTATTTTATTTTGTACATAAACACTAACATTTTAAAGTAACTTCATGCAGTACACCTAAATATACTTAGTAGCCTTTTCCTGTAAATGCCTTCCTGCAGGCTGGGTAAACCCTATGCAAGTAACTGCTTTAAGATATAATTACATGCTATTATATGTGAAACATAATTATATAATTGATTTTTAAGACATGTAATGTTTATATATTGGCAGTGATCAAAAATATAATTGTATGCAAAAGCATAGTGCAGACATTTGAGGGCAAATCATTGATTTGTCATTTTATCACATTGCAAATGTGAATTTCATCAGGCATTTCCTAACCGTATTTGGTTTTCCATTGATCGCACAGATTACTAAGTGACACAAAATGAATTATATGAAATCTACAATTTTTATTGCATGTTTAATTCATTCATACAGCACATGTATAAACATTTTGATTAAGCCTTGTATCCTAGCTTCTACATTTTAAACATGTGTTATTTTACAGACATATTTATCTCTTAATGAATAATTCAAAAATAAATACCACTTGTGAGTCAAGTAGGAAATATGCTGGCTTTTAATCAAAATTCTCAGATGGAATGCTATGTGATTGGCTGTCACCTCGTCCGAGTGTCGGCTCCTATAAGTTCACACCAGGGACGAGTGGCCGCTGACCCCTGACCCTTGACCTTCCTGAACTAATCGAATTACTATTTTAGTGGCCTGGGGGGCAGAAATTTAACAACTGACCAGCCCAGAATTGGGTCCATATGATCCACAAGGACTGTAAAAGTATTTATACTAACAGAGTTTTTATCTTGGTTATGATTAAGTCTCACTCAGTAATGTGGAAAACATTTTATCCAGATTTTATTACTAAGAAATATAACTTTTTTTCTCATGGTTTTCTCTTTTTACTGAGCAGCTACACCGCAGCAGACATGGTTATCAATATAATTTGTAACATTGAAATGCAATAAAACAACAAAATAATATCACAATGCATAATGTAAATGCATCCAAGTAAAGCAGTCACCACAGTGTAATCAAAGGTATACAGTATTCATATACAACAGCTTTCAGACAGTCAGCATTCAGGGTTTGATACACCCAGTCTCTAATTATAATAAATCGTAAGGCATGAGTGGGTGTGGTAATGGACAATATACCACGTTTAGGAGATGTTCTTGTGTATGATGCATCGGCGAGTACCGGGACACAGCACTAAGGCGTGATATATTACCAATATACCACAACCCCCAAGTTGTTGCTGTTATGAAACGGTTGCTAACACAACTACAACAGTAAGATGTTTGTATAGGTTTATAATAGATTTTTTTTTTACTGAATTTGTCAAAGGACGCGGTGTGTGCAGTTTGCTGCGTGTGTGTATGTGTGGTGTGACTTTAGGTGTGTACTTCTCTAACTGTCCATTACCACCCATCCCTGCTGGGGATGTGTCCTAGTTCTTCAGGACTACACCGTGTGTAGCCACAGAATCCAGCTGGGAGCTTTTGCAAAACAGTGTTCTCCGTCTGTCGTCCGTCATGTCCGTTAGACCTGGTATTACGTTGGCTGAGCTCTTATTAATAAGGTGCTGATGAAAACCAGTGTGGAGGCAGCGACATTACACTGCATGATGTCAGCGATCGCCACATCAATGCTGAGACTTTTGCTGGTGTAATTATAGGTTTGTGTCTGTGTGCACATGTGTGCATGGAAGCGAGCTAGCGTGTTTGTGTGTGTGTGTGTTACCGTGTAGGCCTCATTGGCATGCCTGTATGTGTACTCCTGTGAAAATGAAATTACTCAACACTCCCTGTTAATTCGCTGAAAACAAAGCTCCAACTTGAAATTAATTGACTGTCTGTGAGAATAAAGTTATGGAGAAAGATTCTCCCTCCAGTTCTCATCGTTGCTGTGGTATTTTAAAGACATCAAAGGTTCATTCTGTCTTTATCTGAGATGTCTTCAGAATCTGTGTTCTTCACCAATCTTGACAGACAGAATTATCTCGCTTTGAGTTTGACCCCTCATTTCAATAAAGCATGCCTTTGAAGTCGCAAATAAGAGGGAAGACACATTTGTTCAATTATATTTTGGAGAATATTTGAAACCGAAGCTTTCATTTCTCTCTACTGCATGTGTTCTACTGAACAATGAGTCCATTTAGAACACAGAAAGTGGGTCAGGGTTTCTATGAACTGGGAAATAGTTGTACCTATAACATACTTATTTTACTAGAATGTGTGTCTTTCCTTAAAAGACAATCTACTGTATATACGATTTTCCTTGTATTTACTAGACCTCACAAGCTCTGTGTACAATCTATATTTTATCCGTCCAGGTCTCATGTGACTCATAAAAAAAAAAATGTTTTTTATTGGTTATGTGAATATGATTATAAAATATGTAATCCTGTAGTAGCGGGCATATGTTTCTTTCAAAACAACTAAATGTCTTGCTAATGTCCCTTTTACATTACTGTAGAGTCAAACTCTGCTATTAGATGGAAAGGTTTGGCCTCATCTGTCTCTTCCAGTTAATCTCCTGCTTCATGGTACGGTGGTACTGGTTGTTATGCCACACATGGTAACGATCACTTTGTGTTATAGGCAACCCTGCATGAAGCATTATTAACAGTGTGGCTTGGGTTTTAATAAAAAGCATGGAAGGAATTATGGACTTATCCCATTCAAGTACAGCAAAAGTGTGGCCAAAAGTCATTCCAGGGTTTGGAGAGATGACGGAGTGAAGGAATTTTACTGGTGGAAGAGCAAGGCTTCCCAGTAATTACCAACCAGGCCCTTGGGATTCGTTCGGTGGTTAGGGTGGAGAACACTCAAGTCCACAGACATCACAGAACACAGCGAGTCTACGGACATTACAGACAGAACACACATCAAGCCAACAGACGTCAGAGGCCAATCACAGATTGAGTCAGACACTACCGACCAGAGACATGTTCCTCTAAATATATAGATAGTAGTGTCAATAAAATTGTCTTTCTGGGTGGGCAGAGAAGATCTCATCCTTATCCTGACTGAGTGAGTGACATATCTGCCCTCGAATCAGCTTCCAGTCAGGGGTGTCATGTTAGACCTACAGCATGGCAGGATGAGCCCTGGCTCCACTGTCCCTCATAGACTGGGCTTCTGAAGGAAGTCCTTGTGCTTCGCTGAGTGAGGCGTTATTATTAGCCACAGAATTGTTAATGCATTAAAATATTTTGAAGTGAAGTAGCTGTTGTATTTATAGTCAAGTATTTGACACGAGCAGGGTTTCTTAGAGATACAAACATTTTCTCTTTTTTGGAAAATGATACAGTTAAATAAAATACATACGTTCAATGGTTTATTTTCATTTTTTAAAAGAAATAATAGAACTGTAATAAATTGAAGGTAGTAAAAATCTACAAACATACCCCCAGAGATGGAAGGAAAAATTATGGGAAAATGGTACATGCTGAAAAGGTTTGATTAGCAATGGTCTATGGTTAATCTACTTACGGTGACGGTATACCGGTACTGTGATATCTTTGTTATGTCTGTGCTTACTGAATTCTACACTCCTGGTGAGCTTTCTTGTTTAATCAGATGGGGCTTCTATTGCCACTGTTCAGTCTTATCAACTGGGTCATCCTGAGTAAGTGCAAATGCACTGCTCTTATTAGAGGCTCACTCTCTGTCTCATTGATTTCCATTGGTCTGAACACACTAATATGTCAGCTTGATCTCCAGCAAGATGGAGCCAAGCAAGTAGCTGTTAGAAATGCATTGGCATGTCATTCTGTGTGAAGATACATTTACTTTGTTAAAAGACACCCAGTTAAACACACGTGCACACACACACATACACACAACCCCCGCTTGTACCCTTATCATTGGGAAAACATCAATATAATATTACCTATTCCTTTAGTTGTGTATTGATCACCGCTAGCCTGTGTCTAGTCGTGTGTGGCCAACGATGTGTCCTATTACCTCAGGCTGCATGTTACTGTGTCCTGACTGCCTACTAATCGATGTGCTGGGAGTGTGAAGTGACTCTGATTGCAATGTGTGTCGTCTCCCTGATTGCAGGTGAACCTGTTATAAGTGGATGAGGTCTCCTTTGGCAAAGGTCAGCGTGTTACAGTGGGTTGTATGGATACTCTGTAACCAAGGGCCTGCAATTTCAGATTAATGTCAGTTTGTAGTTGTCTGTCTCTGGACATTTTGGGTAATGTCTCATGCAATAGTATATTATATAGTGTTTTTATGGTTTTTGTCCTAGTGTGTCTGTTTTTTTTTGCTTAATGCGCCTTATAGTCCGGTGCACTTTATATATGAAAAAATATGGAAAATAGACCATTCATTGACAGTGCGCCTTATAATCTAGTGCGCCCTATAGTGCAAAAAATACGGTATATCTGAGTGATTATGGTATGCAGTGAGGTAACCTGCACCAACATTGGACCAGGGGTGTCTGGGAAGTACACGTGTGCATGGATTGGCAGGCCGGATTCTGGTCTGATGAACAGTAAGTATTGGCATTAACTGGTTTCATTTTCATCATTTTACCAGGTTAGTTAACTGAGAACAAGTTCTTTGTTCAGAAACCAGGGACAGAATGACACGTGTTTCACCCTGCCAGCTCATTGATCTGGCAACCTTTTTACTGATTCATTGCTATAACCCCTGTGGTACCTGGCTGCTCTAAGACAGCTCACACAAATAGTGAAGCAAATGGTTTCTGATCATGATGGCCTTTGATGATTGTCCTGTCTATGGGCATTATCATTAATGGCTGTGTGCGTACAGGTCCTACTATGCTTGTGATAAATGCCTCCTGCGTGTTAGGGTTTTGGGGAAATAGGGTTTAGAAAGTTACACAGGTGTGGGTGTGAGGGCCTGACTTACTATACTTGTAAGGACCAAAACTAACTAGTATGTAACTCACGATAAATCTTTTAGTGAGGCCCTCACTTTTATGAACTGAGACTTAGGGATGAGGTTAACGTGTGTGTGTGTGTGTGTGTGTGTGGGCATGTGTGCGTATTTGTGTCTGGGGATCATCTTTGGAGAGGAAGGTAGATTACATTTAACAAACATTTAATCCTAACTGAATCATCGTGTCATTAATATCATATTGTCCCAGTGTTTTTTCTACACTATTTTGCCTAGATCATGCTTCTAAACACACATTTACACACACACACACACACACACAGGCCGCAAATCCAGTGCTCCAAGGCTGTATGTGACACAGGTCTTATTGAATATCATCATAAATCTCTGACCCCCAAACAGCCTTTCAGAAATGCACTGTAATATGAAGTAATGAGAGTTGGGGAGGTGATCTCTGCTGTAGTTCTGGCCCAGGGGGCTGTGTGTGTTTCTTCTGCCAGATTTCCTTGACCTGGAGATGTGGGAATGAACTGAAGTCAAGACTCCCATCGGTTCAAAGGAAGTGGACGATGTCTCAGATTTGGTCACTAATCGCTGGAGATACTGTGTGATTATTGTGAGCAGAGAATGCACATTTTATATAGGCTTCTGCTGATTTGTGGGAAGGCATCATTTAATATCTGAAAATGCATAATCAAATAACCCACACGGGAGAGCAAGTCATGTTAAATTCTTTTGTTTTAGTACAACTACAAACTCCTCCAGACCTTACGAAGACCTCATGTCTTGTGGATTAGTTTTAATTTGCCCCCTGTGTCAGATACCCTGCGTTCTACTGGCTGCTACTAAACTCCTGAATTCCTCCTCTCTCACATGCAAGTGAGGAGGCAGGAAAGCACCGCGTCTCCTTTCTTAGACAGAAGAATAGAATCAATTGAATGTCAGGTGGAGAAATCAACCCCATCAGCCAGACCTCACCCCCTCCCAAAGACACCCCGGACAGCTGTTAAGTGGCATGGCACATCGTTTCGCTTTTTGGGGGGGTGACGGTTCGATCAGGGTGAGAGAACACGAGTGTGGGAGTCCCTTGTTCTTTCTTGGGAGGGCGGAGAGCTGGCGGACAGTGCAGGGTAGCAGGCCAGATGGTGGGTGTGGGATTTAAACACACACACTGAGACAATGGCTCCTGATCGTAAGTCCTACATTAAGTCACTCAACCATGCTTTTGAACAGGTATTGTTCTTGCTCCTATGCCCACACACATTAGGACGCCTGTCTCTAGGCATTAGTCTTGCTATAGCTACGTAGATGGGGGGGGGGGGGGGGG
>JACXGK010003405.1:0-10529 GCA_016801125.1 Novumbra hubbsi | reverse complement strand
TAAGAGTCTAACCAAACTTTGCCATAAAATAAACATAGACCAGTATAGAGACCGGTGGTTCTTAGTCCTGATATGGTATCGGAGGTTTCTTCTGATTTCTCCTGTCTTTGATTCTTATTATGAAGGTCAATAAATTGACCATGCAGGCGGATATCGTGGTCAGGAGACACCACATTCTCCATTGCTCAGCATATGGACAAATCAATCAGAGGCCTGTTTATTAGGCATGCTGTCATCGGGGAGGCCTTTCAATAACAGTGTAAATGGCAACGGCCCTGTATAGGACTCCTTTGGTTGAATTATAATTACAGCTGAGGTTTGATGGACCTTCTGCTTTTGATCAGCTAATTAGTAGGGAATCACGGGTGCTAAATAATCCTTTGGTTCGTGGAGGGATAGAATCATAGTTTCCACCAGCCTTAATGTTGTAATTAGAGACTAGATTCTTCAGTGGAGAGGAGGAAGCCTTATATTAAACATATGAGAGACGCATTATTTGTTTGGCACTTGCACAGGCTGCCAGGATCTTGCATCCAGAAGGCTACAGTTTAAGCCAGTTTTCATCTTGCTTACTTGTATCTTGTCCTGATGTGATGGTTTGTTTCAAACTGTTTCTCGCTCCATGAATCAGAAGGAATGTTTCATGTGGCTGTTCTTGTTTAGTGAATAATTAAACCACTTTCCATTGTTGACCATAACTAACTGCGAACATCTCCAATATACCTAAAATACATGACATATCCGTAATAATGAGGTCTGTGTTCAGGATAGAGATAGATGGTCTTACATATTCACGTATAATAATGAGGTAGGTGTTTATGATAGAGGTAGAATGCCTTTAATATGCCCTGGTAATAATGTGGTCAGTGTTTAAGATAGACATAGATGGTCTTACATATTAATGTTTAATAATGAGGTAGGTGTTTAGGATAGAGGTAGAATGCCTAAAATATGCACTTATAATAATGAGGTCAGCTTTTAAGATAAACATAGATGGTCTTACATATTCACATTTAATAATGAGGTTAGTGTTTAAGATAGACATAGATGGCCTTTCATATTCACATTTAATAATGAGGTAGGTGTTTAAGATGGAGATAGAAGGCCTTACATATCCATTTGTGTCTCTGTCTGACTGGGACTCTCACTATGCTGGACATTAAACCTGACACAGCTGGGCACCAGGGTTAAAGAGCAACAGTTGTCTTTTTACTCCGATGAGCTGTTACACGGAAACACATGTACACTGGTATTCATTCATATCTACTATTTTACAACAAATGAAACAGATTTTACTGGGATATCCATTGAAATATGTCTAGAATGTGTAATACAATACAATTGACTCTATATTTACACAGATATAATTGTATCCACAGTTCTCCACAATCATGTTTTCAAGATATTACTTTCATCCTTTTTAGGGCCCCGGAAAATGTTTGTTAAATCATGGGCTGCTGAAATAATAGCAGACTCGTTGTTTATTTTTGCTCGAAAATTTGACAATTAGCATAGTCGGAGGACTGTAGTAGATTGTATAATTCTGCAAGTATTCTACCGACCAGTGAAAGTGTAAAAATGCTTAACAGTTATTCTAAACCAGTGGTCACCAAACCTTTGAAGCCCAAGATTTTTCATTCAAAATGTGAGCTGAGATCTATCATTGCAAAACAGATAACATTTCTTTACATTTATTTTTACATTAAAACAATCCCCATCCTTCTGTTTTTACGCATGAACATTAACAGACTTAATACAAACACTTCACCTGAGAGAAAGTGCAAATATATTACCTAAAAACGCACAAACACACACACAAGCTCAGCACACACACACAAGCTCAGCAAAAGTATTGCATTCTAACAAAGCAAGACCAAAAACAGCACCATAACTATGTTTAGGAACAGGCTGATACACCCAGTATGGGCTACTAGCACTCAGGGTGGTGACGTACTTCCCTTTTAAATAAATACTGCTCGCCAGTTTCTGGCATGGTTTAGTTGTATACAATCATCTGACGGCGCAAATTTAATGAAGTAAAAATGAGAGAGACTCTGAAAAAGACATTATTAAATTAAAACACATTATTTCAGAAACAGGAAAACAACTATTCAGAACATTGCTCTGTACCTCTGTGCACTGTGTCGATAAAGTCGGTGTTATTAGTATGCACGGCTTCCCAAATACAACAAGACCACTTCCCTATTCAGTATTAGGGAGAATGCGGAAAAAGTGGTGCAGGGAGCCCATTCCGCACGTAGCTCAAAACTAGCTTCTGATTTAGCTTGACTATATTATCCCTCACCGAACAACATACATAGAGATTAAAATGAAACCAATGGGGAATCCAATAAGCTTGGCGATCTACTAGAAATACCAGTCAACTGTTTGGTGACCAGTCTACTTTAGATCAGCCACTTATGCTTGGACAATGAATCAGACTTAACAGTCCATTACAACATGCTCAACGGATGTGTCCCACTCTCTCTACTTAGAATAGCCTGGCCTCGCTGGCCTGTAGAGGGTAATGGTCAGAGAGGTGACTGGGTGATGGAATGCTCGTTCTCCGTGACCTCCTGGGTCAACAGGGCAATGCTCCTACATTGAGGGCTCTATCCTGGACAAGGAGAGGATTGGACAATTGCGCCAGTCAATTAAGGGGTGAAGAGTGCAGACATTTTTTGGCAAACCTCAATCAGGTAAAAGTGATAAATGTATGTAGACAAAACGATAGTTGACCATATTGAAGCATGACATGCTGGTCCTACATTCCTCCAAAGTGTGGAAGGCAGATTCCGTGTTAATATTCATTAGCATAACTAATCAAACCCATGTTGGACACACCGTGTAGACTTCCATTCTAGTGGCCTGTAAAACGGTAGTGTTACTCAACACTCATTGGTAACAGCTGCACTGAAGTACTAATGTTAGCTTGAAAAGTGTTCATTGCAGACAGGAATGACGTTCTAAAGTTAAATGTAGGGATCACTAAGCTGCCGTGTCTGATATCACCTAATGGAATATATGCCCTCAACGAAGGAGGACGGCATTGTCCTGCCTGTGCCTGGAAATGTGTTAAGTTGGAGCGGAGGGTCCAAAACAGAGTTGCCACTCACTGCTTGTAGGAATACAGCTACTTAACCTCCTCTGCAAGGGTTGCCAATTGCTTTCATCTAAGGTGTTTGGATATGAAGGTTGACTTTTAGGCTCCTGTCTCATCTGTTTTTGTTTAATCTGTCACTGCTTTGGCCTTCTTCATGCATTTTATTCACCGACTGTGACTGAACAGCAGTCAGGCCTTCAGAGGAACTTTGGGAAGGAGTATATAAGGTCCCAGGAATGGTGTATTAAAGCCAACTACTTGGCTGTTTGCATATCAATATGGCCAACTCAAGCCTCAATGCATCCAGTCAGCGGGTGAATAGATGGCTATCTGCTTTCAGAGCTCTCAAAGACATTCTCTTTCTCATTTCCTCCATGAATGGAATCCTCTGACTTTCAACATTCTATACCCAAAGAGAAAAGCCACTTTCGTTGCTGGGTTTTTGTGTAAAACAAATCCTACCTTTTTTTTTTTTTACCCACCTCATACCCCATTGTGGAACCATTCTGACCACCAGTCTTTCGTCTTTAGTGCAACAGATGATTCAGAATGTGATTACTCAGCTTGATCATACATCATCGAATCCAGTGAACTCCAACAATACAGCCTACATTCCTAGGTAACAGATAGGGAGGAGCAAATTGCAATCCGGTAAAATTAGAACCTCAACAACGACATAAGAAACCAAAGGAATTATATACCACGGATGGGAGAGAGTTGTTTATGTTGGTATGTAGCCCAGTAAACTATAACAAACCAAAATGAATATCCTCATACATATCTGCTTAGGCCCAGCATCGATTGGGTTGTGTAAAAGTGATAAATCACACGTTAAATAATATTTCACAAATGTGATTGCGCCCTGTGTCCGACCTGGATCTAAATCACTGTGACATGGAGACATGGTACGTGTAAGCACATAGCCCGGTACCTATAAACTAAACAGGCAGTTATTGACTATGCTCAGCCATCTCCCTTCAGCCCGGCTCCCTGAGGTTGAGTTTGCAATATTAATGGACCCTCAAGATCATCCCAAATGGCACTCTTCATTGGCCCATAGGCTTCTGAGCAAAAGTAGTAAACTACACGGATCACAGGGAGCCATTTGGGACGCCAGCTGGTATGCATCTTGGTCCGGGCATCTCTACCGGGCAACACAGTCGTACTGGTCAGCAGTTTACGCTGGGGAGACCCACAGGTCAACAGGGATTCAGGGGTCAAAGGTTGCCATCCCAAAGGTCACCAATGACCCCTGCCAATTGATTGCTTACACATCAGTAACCTTCCTCTCTGCATTAACTTCTAACTTAGGCCTAGAGGCAATAGGGCCAAACGACCACTGCCACCTCACACCACCCCCTTCTGCCTCCCCTCCCTTCACACCTATGCTGGGTAACCCTGGGGTCTGGTTTGGCTGACTAGTGTTTCACCATTCGGTTAAGCTGTATCCTATGTGGATCATAGTGTGGGGATATAAGGGGGTTGCGCTGTGTGGTTTAGTGTTGACTAACAACAAGACACTCGTTTTTGAATAAAGCTTTAGTACTGTCCGCGTTTTTTAATACAAAAAGTAGATAAAAGATCTTAATTTTTTTCTTTTTTTTTTTATAAATTAGGATTACAGAAATGTGCAAAGACAGGTACAGTTCATGAGTTTGGTTTGAAACAAATAATTCACAAATACAGATATAGCATATAGAACAATTAACAATAGTATAACATTTGCAACATAAATAATAGGAAATTTACAGCGCGTACAGTAAATGATATATTTATAAATTTTTACCAAAAATAGAGCACAGTCCAGCATTTATTACCACAATAATTATCTTCTGCATTGTTAAAAGAATGTAAAAATTCTTTAGAGTTGCATTAAAGCAGCACAATCTCGGAAAGCATTAAATTACTAAAATTATTGTTCATATGCACATGGTGTATTTTAGTCTAGCTTATTGACATTAGTATATATGGGATAAATACAAATATTTACAAGGTTTTTCTGAGAGGTTTTGGCAGATTTGTTTTTAAATTACTATGAATTATAGAAAAATTACATTTATTTCTAACAAACACCCTTTTAATAAACTCTCTTTTGAAACCAAAGGACACTATCCCAGCCTCTTATCATGGCTTGGTTGCTTTGGTAGCACAGCTGTCTAGTCTGTTTCGATCAGTCCCAGCTGAAGTCACCTTTCATTGAACGAAACTCCTGTTTTAAGGGCAATTACAGGCAATGAGATGCTTTAGAAACTTAGCTCTAGGTTCTCCCTGAATGCGTCAGTCCCATCCAAAGTCATGGCCCGTCATTTGATAAAACTTCATATTGAAGGGCCTGTAGAACTCCCGCAGCCTGAGAAGCACCTCAGGAGAGATCTGCGGATGAGGTCTACCCTTGGACTTCCCCAGACAGCGTGGCCTGCTGCTCCCCTCGGGCTTCTTCAGGCAGGGGAAGCCCTTGGTCTGGTTGAAGTAGAAGTGTTTATCCGTGACCAGCCTCTTCAGCCCCAGGAAGTCCTGCACCCGGCCCATCTCCCCGGCGGGGTCCGTGACCAGCCGCTCCCCGCTAACGAAGAGGAACCGCGACAAGGGGAAGTACTGCAGCCAGTTCTCCAGGTGTTTGGCGTAGATCCCAATGCGCACAGCGCTCCAGGATGTGTCGACGAGGCCCGTCGTGGAGTTCCGGAAGGCCAGACTTTGGAAGGACGGAAGGCCGGGTTGCTTGGACAGCGTCTGGGTGTAGTCGGACACGGCCCGCGTCACCGGGTCCCGGACCACCACGATCAGCTTGGTGTGGCGGCTCAGGTCGAACAGACGGCGAGGGGCCTCCTTCGTGACAAAGTAGCTAGGTGTCTTCTCCATGGTGATCTGGCCCTCCAGCGTCCGAGGCATCAGGTTTCTATAAGGACAAAATAGTAGGAGGAGAGATGTTAGATTGGTGGTTTCCGAACATCTCTACACTCTGACCCACCACAATCTTACTGTGACCCACAAAGTAAAAGAATAGCAAAGCATGTTGTTTCCGATAATGCTCCCCGTCCTTGAGGGCTTCTGCATTAGCTTTGTAATTAGCTGCATAAGCCTGTGATTACATCAATATAAACATCTACATTAGACCCTGGCCTTGCTGAAATGCATGTCAGATGGAGAGGAAGTGAATGAGTGGGTGCTTATGGGAAACCACAAGACCATAATAACCAGTGAAAAGTGATTTCCTCAGGACTTCCTTCTCCTTCACGGACCTGTCAGAGCGTTTTTCTGAAGCCTGACTTGTACTGGAGTTGGACTGAGATTGCTGTTCCCATACAGCCTGGACAATATCAGCGTGACACACTGTCCATGACTTTCCATGGATGCTACAGGACCATCATTATTCTTCTTCTGCTTCAACCAACCAGTGAGAGTGCTGTACCCCTAAGTATGACATTCAGCTCCTGGGTCATTATAAGACCGTACATGGTCCTCCAACAGCTGTTGACTATGGGTTTCAGTTCAGATATTAATGGATTATGATTCCTTCTGAACTACATGATCTGGCAATTTTTTATGTTTGAAAACGGCCCAGGAAAATGAAATAAGATATGAGAGTACTTAATCAGCCTGCTGTCCTTGATATGCTACAGGCAGGTTTTGAAGTGTCTGTGTCCAATCTCATATTGTGAATCATTTATTATATTAAAACCTCAAAATATGTCTTTGCCTTGTCTTTGGATCAAAAAGGTTATCCACACCTTAATAAATGTAACTGAAAAGGGTAAAAATATTGCCATGTTTTGTGACAACAGAAAGAGGTGTGTTTTGATGAACATTTCTGAAATTAAGACTTAATATAGAGATGGCACCATAACACAGCAAAACAATATTAGAGCTGCTGTCCTAAAACAGTATTTCACAGTTAAAATACTATCTAATCTATCTAACTAATTAGAATTCCAGAAGTTACGTTTAACTGTCCTAAGGACATTAAATATGAATCCTGGCTTTCTCAAAAAAGTAATCCCTTAATTTAAGATTAGTGCATTTAAATCTCATACAGGGTTAATGTTTTAGAAATCTAAGATTGGAGGAATGTTCCAACTCTTCAAAAAAAATCCCTCATTTACTTTCCATGAATTGATTCCCCCTGATGCAAAGCCATGTAAACCCAAATGGCGCACTATATACTATACAGCACACCTGGGCATCAGTCAAAGTAGGGCACTAAATACCAACCAGAGTGCCATTTAAGACTCATCCTAAAGGTTGTCGTCAACGTGGTTGGTCTCTGGTCTCTAATGGCAGGGCTGGCTTGAGCTGTGTTGGGAACATGCTCCTTTGATAGACATCTGACATCCCCCACCACAAATGTGCCATGAGGCTAATACTGAAAACATGACTTCTGTTTTTATAACAGACCACATTTTTTTCTTCCTACTACAGTCCGGGTATGTGCGGATGTAAGGATCAACTGCACATAGAAAACCCAACACACTGTAATACACCATTCAAATGGAGGATTATGGAATCTATTAGGTTTTACATTATGTTCTTTATCTCCAGGGGATCTCGTGGTTCAATAAAGGTTAAATAAAATCAAACTAACAGTCATTTACATTTAAAAAATGTTCTCCCCCCCAACTAAGACTTTAAAAAAAAAATCAATGTCTTTACACATCCACCTCCACTGGCCGCCATAATCTGTCTTCCAATTGGTTCTAAATTACTTCTGCGGTGCCTGATCCCTAGGACCGCATTGTGCCTTATTTCTGTATCAGAAGTGACAACTCCGTATAACTACAGGTTCTGAATTGAATGCTTTTATAGCTTGTTGTTTTAAAAAAAAACTGTTGTGCTAGTAAGTATAAGTTCTGAAGTATAAGTTCAAAGCTAATAAATTCTGGCCAACCGGGCTAATGGGATCCATGCTGGACCCATCCAGGCTTCCACTTACATACTATTTTTTTTCCGGAACATTCTGGAACACTGGCCTGTAATCACAAAAGTCATTGGAAATCTGGCTACAACGTGGACCCAAGAGGTAGGACACACTGGGAGGTTGGTAGAGATGGAGAAAAGGACAGAAACCCGAGAGATAGAGAGCACAATAAAATCCACATTAAACAAGTCAGTCTTATCTCAGAACATTAAAGTGTGACCATCTACTAGAGTGTATACCACTTAAACTGTTGTGTTTGTTCTTTATCAGATGCTGTTGCTCTCTAAATGCTTTCCAGGGGCAGACGAGTTAGTGGAGTCCAGCTGAGCCACTTGCGGTTTGTTTTGATCACACCTCAGCCTAACAGTAATGCCGTTAGCATCAGGACCGTCTACGGTATGAATTCAGGTCTGAGGGCTCACAGATGTATTTCCCAACAAGTCCCGCTGCTATCAGCATCCTACAGAACTCTGTCTGGGTGGCACGGAGCTTTATCCGGCCCCGTTGTAAATTACGTCAAGATAATCGGCTACTGTTTACCACCGTGTTGTAGTGACCCAGCTAAGTATGTGTGTCATTGTGTGTCAATCTCAGAACAAGGGAAAAAGATGACATCAATTCTAACTACATGTTTACGTTATCGTTTTTGCACTAGGTCAGCTCACTTATAAAATGGGAAATGTGTGTGTGTTGTACAGCAACATATTGGCCATTATCATTGCAGGGTTGATTGCCAAAGCACACACGCTGAGTGCTGTTGCTGTGGAACTGAAATCTGTTGATCAACCTACCCATATAAACACACACATACACACCCTGAGTGCTCCAACCTGGGCTTTAAAGTTCCCATCAGCACATTGTGTCATCCAGTAAGAGCCTATGCGTCTAAATGGCAAGAGGTTAGATTTATCAAAGGAACGCAACCAGAAACTTGTGTTCAGAAAATACACGCACACACACGCTCTAAATCGCTGACGCGGGAACCGCCAACATTCCATACGTGGTATCAACGGCACAGGATGATCCCACATCTGGTAGCAATGAGGTTCTGTGTGTGTGTGTATGTGTGTCTGTGTGAATGTTGGTACCAGAATGTGTGAGGCTGAGCAGGGGAGGATATGAGAGAAGTGTTACTGGGTCCTGGGTAGGAAGTATTTTCCCTACTGGACCCAGGGCTCAGACCCTGTGATCTGTGTTTGCTCTGTCTAAATTTACTCAGGGACCCCCTGAGAGAGGATATGGGCCTTTACACCTCGAAGGTCAGAGGCTCATAACCATGATTCAGTGAGACCACTAAGCCACTCGGGTGCCCGTAATGCAACATGAATGGAATCTTCCTCCCTCTGTATGCATTCTGGGATATTCCCACGGGAGATGGACAGTTGTAGAGGACATATCGTGTGCGGGTATATCGAGAAGACATCCTGAAGCCAGTTCCAGGAGACTGCCGGTCTGTCACAAAACGTTGAGTGTTTCGAGAGCTGGGACTCACCTCTGATGCTCTGTCCCATGACTTATACTCAGCACTCTATAGAGGGGGAGGCTTGTCATTACTGGGAGAAAATGGAGGCTTGAGTAGTTAGTAAGGAATAATTACAAGTCAAAGTCAGCAGGAAGTAACTAAGCAGTGTGTGTGTGTGTGTGTGTGTGTGTGTGTGGGAGTGCAGTACAGTAGCGTTGCATAATAGTGCCTTATGTAGCTATTCTAATGTAACATAGCAAGACGCCAAGAGGTGGGCCAAAAGACAAACACTTAAACGAGAGGTGGCCTAGAGAAGCGTGTGTGATAACTGGTATCCCTTTGGAGACATACAGTGTTTTTACATTAAAATATTCCCATTAAGTTCAACAAGACTTGTTGCCAGGCTTGTGTTAAGAGATAATTAATAGTGTAAGTGGATAAAAACCTCAATGAACGTAAGTAAGACGCTCCCCGTGGCAGCCTATTGATTGTTTCTTTTCTCCGCCACTTGCTGTGTAATCAAATGTTTGCCAAAAAAGCTCTTTACATTTACATTTTATCGAGAGAACAGCTCGATCCTACGCGCTGTTTAGAAGACAAAGCCTAACATTCCAACTCCCAAAATAAAAAGAAAGATAGTATCATGTTGAGTGAGAACCCAAAAGATGGGAGGGCTTATGAGACAGAGAAAAAGCATGCTTGTTCCTTGCTGTAATTGCCTCCCTTGGCTTTATCGAATGATCAGCTTCTGTTCCTGCCTAGGTCCCTGTTTCACAGTGGACTAGCTGTTAGCTGTGTTGCTGTATCAGTGGGGGACTGGGTTCCACGGCCTACACCCTGAGATGAACTCTTGAGCAGGCAAGAGGAAGAACGAGATGGACAGATTACTGGAGGGCCACTTCCTTCCTCGCCAGCTCTTGCCTCATTTTGTAGTTACTCTATTAGTTAACATACCGTGCACTACTCTCATTTATATTTCACAATATGCTAAAGATACTTAGTTAAAGATAATCTCCTCCATTTTACAATTAGTTAAAGATAATCTCCTCCAG
>JACXGK010003404.1:8430-45502 GCA_016801125.1 Novumbra hubbsi | reverse complement strand
GGGGGGGGGGGGGGGGGGGGGGGGGGGGGGGGGGGGGGGGGGGGCATAGCAATGCCTGTTGCAATGGAAGACTGGTAGAGACGTTGCAGGTTCAGACTATGGGTAACATGGGACATGTAATACTAGGATAGGTTAGGTAATGTAATTACAAGCACAAATGTGTTATATTTATCTGGCCTGCATCTGCCAAGTAATATTTTAATTTAGCATGTGTAATATAATCCTCTCAATATTAGTCCTGCCAGAATAAACATCATTTTGTTTTCAGATAGCTGATTAATTATACAAGAAAACAATAATAGATCTGGACCAATACAAATGCTGCCAAATGAATCATAAAGTGACAAAGTTGGTGAAAGAGATACTTACCTTGAGGCCTTGTTTAGACAAATACCCATGTAGGCTCCATAATGTAGACTTTGTCCAAAATAACTACATAGTTTGGCACTGATGGTCCACACATACACTGCAGTGAGAGTGAGGAACAGAAGGGTTCAATTTGCAGTGACCCCTTAGACTAAACCCTTTTGTGCCTCACACACAAAAAGTGCAGTGGTCCCTATAATCTATTCCAGAACTATAGGTTTCAGGAGCAGTCCCATCCCCCCAAGACTGATTAAGGAGCCCAGGGTCTCACCTGGTGTAAAGGTTCTGGGTCCAAGGCTCGAGGATGTTGGGGAAACGGACTGTGAGGTCTCCTAGGGCGATGATGGCATTGGCCCTAACGACAGGTAGAGAAGAACGTTCCAGCACCGTGAACAACAGACGGATGTGCTCCTCACACACAGACGGACTGAAAGGAAAAAGGGAAGCACACAGAAACAAACTGTTAGTATAGAGGTCCTTAATCCTAGAAGTCACCCCCGATCATCATGAACTGAAAGAGTCACACCTGATCATCATGAACTGTGAGAGGGCGAGGCAGGCTGCAGCGGTCAGCTGGGGGTGGGAGTAACGGCCGGGGGAACTACACACCCTCACCAGCAGGGGCAGGAAGGAGCACAACAGGTTCTCCTCTACAAGAGAGGATATTTTCATGGCAATAATAATAAAATAAATACAAAATTAAATACAACTAAGACTTAGGCTTCTCTTACCAGCCAGCAACTCTGTCTCACAAATCTTTCTGATAAGTTCAGCTTCCGTATCCTCAGCAGAAGCGCCCATCAACCCTAGCTCCTCCTCCACAGAACTTTCATTGGCTGCTTGCTGAGAGAGACAGAATCATAGATAAAAGGGGGTCTGTTTTCCAGGTCCCGTTAAAGTTCGCCAGGTTTGTGTTCTATGCCAACAGATGCAAAGAATAATCAAGCCTCTTTGGCCATTTCAGGGCAACTCCGATCAGTCATTGAGAGTGGCACAAACAATAGCTTGTACACCAGTAGGACTTCACAAGGCCTAGTAATACCCACCATTCACCATTTATTAAACATTCATTTATAGCAACACGCCTCAAATTTACATTTATACAGAAAATGCAATTCATTAACTATAGACTTTCCAATGCAAGTTAGACTAGTTTGTCAGACCTTGGCCTTACTGGAGGGGCCGTTTGCCTTCTCCTCCCTCTCCTCGGTTTCTCCTCTCCTCCTCCGCAGCTCAGAGCTGACGCTGCGCTCCAGATGGGACACCTGCCAGAACGCCACGCAGCCACACAGAGACAGCAGCTGGGCCAGGGACACGCAGCTCACTGCAGGGACTGGGGGAGCAACACGGATCCTCTCACAAATAGTAACCACATTGTTCACAGGAGAACACCTGTCAACAGCCCCAGACCACGAGAAGTACCGCTGCTCACTCGGTTTGACCGGACTTCCACCCACAGTATCTCACCCTGTTCTCCCTGGTCTTCAGGGTCCTGAGACCCAGCGTGCACTCGGCTAACATCCTTGTTGGTTAACATCTCTCCACCCTCTGTGATCTGGTCCAATAGCAGGCGAGAGCAGCGCTGGAGGAGGCACGAGCAAAGCTGGTCTGGGGATTCGGCCAGGAAGTAAATCAGACGGACCGCCTGCTCCATGAAGCTCTGCCAATGAGGATCCTCCATCACCACACCTGGGGCAGAATCAGAACGGTCATTGGAGGGCCACAGCGAAGGGCATTAAAGGTTTTGTGGACACGTGCGTCTGTACCTTCGGCGATGGCCTGCGTGAGGCAGGTAAAAAGCTGGTGGTCCTGAGGCAACCGGAATGGAACGCCTTTGGCTTGCTGGGAGGACAGAATTCACGCAAAATCACATCAAAAACATTCAAATGAAACATTAAAAAGAAACCTCCGCAAGGAATCTAGGTCTCACCCGGACATGGTCGCTGATGTTGCAGGTGGTGATGACAGAATCCCTGGCCAGCAGAAAGTCTTCGGTCACCTTTTCCCCCAGAGCCACAGAACACAGCGTGTCCAGGTTACTGAGAACCACTTCCCTCTCCGCTCTTTCAAAGAAGACAACTATATCAGTGACTACATTACTGAGTATGCAGAGCAAGAGACAGATCCCCCACCAGATTTTGGCAGCAGACATTCATGGTTGAAGAAGCCCTTTGGCTTTCTCAAAGTACCTTAAATACAGGTAATCAGGTGAACCACATTGCTCAGGGTCCTGGTTGTTTGGCTCCTCACACCACGTTACAGGTCTGTGTCGGCCTTGGATACAGACGCTTGCAATAGGCAGCCGTAAATTTGAGATGTGTCAAGCTTATGATATAGTTTTGGTTGACAAGCGGATTTAATGTGGTCTTATGAGGCGGTCAACTATAATCGAGCATCAATCAACTATTTGGTTCCCACACTTTGCTATGAAAACAAATTAAAGTGGCAATTTCTCAGACCTCTATTATAACATATTTACAGCCAATTTTGACCATTGTGGCGGTGTTTGCAACTGATTCAAAAGCAACAGTCCATTGCCAAGTTTGTTATTTTGTCCACCCATGCAATACTCTCAGGAACATGTGCCTTCCACTCCATCCAGAACACAGCAGAGATGTATAATCATTAAAAAAACTACAGAAATGTTCTTTTCTACAGAATTACAGCTTGATGAGCTTTATTAATATTTTCTTGAGCTACACAAACCTTTCATGTATTCAAGATGAAAACATGAATCCGCCAGAAACTATTTGAAAGAACCATAGCTTGAATAAAAGTAATCATTCGTTTTAGAAGAAAACTTCTCACAAACAGGAGTTCCCACTAATATTTCCATTAAAAACGGCATCAGACACTAAAAAGCTTCAAGCTCTAGCCTCGGCACACAGCCCCAGTACAACCTGAAGGATGACGAGTGTAGGAGGGAGGGCCAGGGGAGGATTAAGCAGGTTATGAGCTGTGCCCGGGCAGAGAGAGGAGGCATGGTAGAGTACAGCGTGGGTGGAAAGACAGGCCCCCGCTCCATCACCCCTCCAGCAATGGGTGTTTAACATGCTAATTCTTCATTGAATAGCCCTGGCACATGGCCCAGGCGTACGTGGTTGTGACTTCAAGTCAGGGTGTTCTGCCGGGTTCCTACAGACTGACTAATGAAGGATTAGTGAGGAAATGACCCAATGCGAGAGTGCAGACAGAGATAAGCACCAAGAAGGTAGGAGCTGTTTACCATAGGACAATAAGGGGACATTATCACTGGGAGGTTAATCCCATCAACCCTAAAACCCAGGGCAAAACAAACGAACACGGCCCAATCTGAAGGCAGGCCCATACAGCCAGGAAGTCATATCTTCATTTTATATAAATGTTTTATGTTAAATGAGTCATTTTCTTCCCCAACATCTGACTAGTGACCGAAATGTAGGTGGATTGAATGCCTAGCCAGCCATGCCTGCTACAGTAACCAAAACAAAATAATCATGCATCACATCAATAAACAATTAGTGTAGCAGGCCATATTTAAAATGTATACAGATCATGAGTGATCAATAGAAAAACCCCAGCTACTAAAGTAGCCAGTTTATTAAATTGAGCCTCCTTCGAATTTGACACCAGAAAAACTAATGACAAATGGCTGCTTAAACAGGTAACGGAAAACATCGAAGACATTGTGTTGAAACAACTTCCCCACAAATTCTTAGATCAAACAAAAACCCTTCGACTTTAGTCTTAAGGAACTATAGTGACCATCCATAGCTGGGGTATGAAAAGTACTCACAAACATGTAAATGTGTCCATCACCATGAAGAAAGGCACATAACTCAGAAATTGTCCTTTGAGAGTCATTAGGGTAGCCAGCAGGTATAAATGAATACTATAAACCACTATTAAGGCATAAATGAATAGATTCAAACCCAGAGGACCAGTGATGAAGAAATGCCTGGTAGAGGACGAATACTAATGCAGATGTTGGAGATGGGTGGCAAATAAAGGATCTCAGGAACAGTTGGAAAGTTACATTTGGCAAATGCACAATTTAAAACCCATCTCCATGCCAACAGCCCATTGGGAAGGGTTGCCAGAGCAACTAAGATACAAGGGCCCAGGGAGTGTCATACAGCATTGTGGTAGAGATTGGAACATGGCGCAATGGTCAAATTAAATATAAAGCTCATTGGCCACAACCTCATATGGTAAAAATAATTTAATTAAGGTGGTGTAATTTTGATGTTATCGGGTTGTTCTGCTTCCACTGATTCATGTGCCCTAAAGGTCAAGAGCATCCAGAGCTTTACAGCATAAAGTATTATCTATCCAAAACATATTAGACAATTACCAAGTGTGTTAGAACCCCGGACAACATGCATCAAATCCAAACAAAAACCAGACATAAAACCCAGCTTATATCCACAAACCGGTCATGTTGTTTTACTTGCAGGCGTTGAACAACAATTCCTCCACTGAATTTGGCTTTTTATCTTGGCCGGTCTAAGACATTACCCAGTATACAGCAGTGTGTGTTCCACAATGCATCCCTAACTTAAAATGTTCAGTATAGTGAGTCGTCAGCGGTGTGTTCTAATGGAGAGGTCACCATAAACTATAGGGCTGGAGCCTGCATTACCCAGCCCGAACACTGTAGATATGTGAATGCACAAGACATTACGTCGAAATGCTTCCCAATCAAATCAAATGACATTGAACAATGTCTGCCTGTTTTCAAACTAAATCCAACAATGGGATTAATGTACCATTTGCAAATCAGTATTAACACTTGCCAGGCACTCCAAGGGCAGGAAGAGTGGAATTGTAAAAAGTGGCAGAATTATTATTTTTTCTTTCACACAAGTTGCTAGGAGAAAGAAGTCTGCAAACCATCAAATAAAATGAAAACAAATTCAACAGCCACACCTGACACCTAGACTAATGCCACAAAACAAACTGACCTCTGACTTCTGTGTGGTCATGACAACTGGGACTGAAGAAAATAATCTGGAATTTGGCAATGTCCCATTTCCATCTCAACCTCAGACGTTTCACCCGGGTGGAGTATGCAGTAGTCTTGAATCCACCACACTATCTACTTCAGTGAGTAGCAGAGCAGGTCCACTACTTACCGATGCCCTTGCTCAGACCCATAACTGTGCTCCCATTGCAGGTGAGGTAATGTAAGCTTAATTTGCATGTAATAAATATAAATAGGCATACGGGTAGTGGAGGGCGAGGCGGCCAAACCATCAGATCACTTAAGTGCCCACTACCCCCGCTACTCTGAAGAGAACATTGCTTTTCAGTTTGGCTACAGTACAGTTGAAATAGGGCTAATTTAGCCACAAACTATGAGACCCATTGATAGAGGAGAAATTAGACCAAGCAAAGAGGTTCGTAGCACAAACAATGTTGTAAAGGGGTTTAATACTTAGTACCACCCTGGGATTCAGAGGTTTAAATTCAAAACTGAACTTTGTTAACAAAGAAACCCTCAGATTACCAAAGAAGAGCGCTCATAGCCAAATGAACGTTGAGAGCTGGTTTCTTTTTGTCTCACACATACAGACAAACAAACAAAACAGTCACACTGTCAGCACCCTCCCACAACTCTCCTGCTTTTCTTTAGCAGGAGAAACATGTGGGTGGGGCCGAGTCACTGTAGGCCAGCCCTTACAGCAATGTAGCCAATCTCCACTACACTGCCAAGATTACCAGCCAATTGAAACAAGGGAGATCCCAAACTACTCAGTCAGTTGGCTCGCATTCGCCTTGGTCTCATCATTGGGAAAGAGTAGGAAAAAAAAAAAAACGACGTATGTGGGCATCTTACCGTGCAGCCATACCCAGCAACAGCACAGCAGCCCTTCGCTGCAGGCTGGAGGTCTCTCGTTTGCCAGTGAACCTCTCCCACAGAACCTGAACCACTGTGGACTGAAGGCTGCTGCCACTGCTAAAGAATTCCTGGACCTGGAGAACAGAAACAGGTGGTGAAACAGATAAGAGCAAGGGGCTAATATAATATAACAGGAGGTACAAAGAATAATCAGTAAAGACAAGAGCTAACTCACTGGGGAGTATTCCTGAAAAAGGTAATACACTCACTATCTCCTCCAGACACTGGATGGTCCCCAGAGAGGCGTCCACCATGAGTTCAGACAGACTATCCACCAGAGTCTGAGCTTTGGCCCTGAGGAAGAGCAAGCCCCGGTCACCAGAGAGATCAATCACAAAGTTGGAGCCACGGCAGAACAGGAAAGACAGATTACAGCTCTTCCAGGAACGAGGTTGGGCAGACCAATTGTAGATTGTGGGACCCAGAAGATGGCCCGACTCCGGTTCAATACCACAAAAACAGCATTGTCATTTCACGGTGGAAGACAGTACCACTTCAAGCAACCGGCATTAAAACGGTCATTTGCGTTCCGACACCGGCTGGTTTAGAGTTCTGAAAGTGTACCTGGTGTCGTTTCCCTGGGGGTCGAGTGAGGTCTGAAACACTACCTGGTATCGTCTCCCTGGGGGTCGAGTGAGGTCTAAAAAAACTACCTGGTGTCGTTTCCCTGGGGGTCGAGTGAGGTCTGAAACACTACCTGGTGTCGTCTCCCTGTGGGTCGAGTGAGGTCTGAAACACTACCTGGTGTTGTCTCCCTGGGGGTCGAGTGAGGTCTGAAACACTACCTGGTGTTGTCTCCCTGGGGGTTGAGGTAGAGACGGCGGTAGGCCTGCACCACAGAATCTTTAAGGGCAGCATCAGTAGACCAGACCAGAGGGAGCATCTTCCTCACACCAGTCAGAGAGTTAGCCACACTGAACTCACATACAGTCACACAGAACTGCACCGCCTCCTGGACAACTGAAACATAAAACCAGCAGACATTAGTCCTTCATCCAATCATGGCGATAAGGAGAGCAGAGGTTGACTATAGAAACAAGTTTATGTAGATAGGGTAGGGCGTCAAAATTTATGTGAATAATTTTTGTACTTTAGCCAAATACTTATCACGGAATTGTTTGCAATCTCCCACACACACACACTTGGGGAGCCACGCAATGTTCCACAAACCACCAAGAACATTGAACAAAACCTTATTCAGCATTAAGTGAGAGTTTGGGACTCTTGGCCATTTACATAATTTGGTAAAACAATTACCCCTCCAAAGCTAGCTTGAGTTTAAATGCAACTGCTAGCAAAGTCGTTTCAAACCGGTAAGTGGCCATGAAAATGCTACAAAAACAGCATGATTAAGAGATTCAGCAGACATACATTATACAGAAGACAATATCGCACAAGTTTAGAAAGTTGTTTACAAACTGGCGCAATATAAACTCCTTTATTGCGATGATCAATGGAAACTGAATGCAACTAAAGTTTAATATTCCTTAAAACAAAAACACTAAACTATGTGCTTGGTCATTGAGGTAGTTTGTAGATGATGTTAATATGGGTGAGGTCCTAGATGAAGACGTGTACCTGAGGTTGTTTTCCAGTAAAGCATGGTGTTGATGGCAGCAATGGCCTTCTCCACCTGCATGGCAAAGCTTTCCGTGTCTCTCAGATATTGAACAAGCATCTGCTGTTTCTTCAGCTCACCATCCTCCACCCCTTCCTTTCCCCCACCATCCACTCCCTCTTTCTGGGGGGTGGGAGGAAGGTCCTCTTGGATTTCAGAGACGTCCTGGTCAGGACCTGCAGAGAAATGTGGACACATGGGTGTAAAAAGGTGAGATTAGAAAAATTCACCAGAAGAAAACAATACCGACCACTCGCATCATCAAAATACACCAACATGACTAAAGGTTTCCGGCATCAAAGTAAAAAAAGAATTTTACTTTGATTAAAAAAAGCTTGCACTACATTTGCTCTAAAATAGACTGCCATACCTCCTACTACTATTTCCATTGAGGGAAATGTACTTGACAAGTGGGATAATAAGGAGAAACCCTTTAAATATTTGAACAAAATTGGGATTGTTTACAAACATTGACATTATACAAGAGCATATGTTAAACCACAAGCAAAAATGTTATGAAAAGCCTGGAAAATGTTGTGTAATATAAACCGACGCAGAAGAACCACTTGTGATACAGACAACTGAAGAGCCTACATCTGCTACCTGATGTGTGGGACACGGTTGGAGGGCCGGGCGATGTGTCAAATGACAAGGGGACACGGTTGGAGGGCCGGGCGATGTGTCAAATGACAAGGGGACACGGTTGGAGGGCCGGGCGATGTGTCAAATGACAAGGGGACACGGTTGGAGGGCCGGGCGATGTGTCAAATGACAAGGGGACACGGTTGGAGGGCCGGGCGATGTGTCAAATGACAAGGGGACATGGTTGGAGGGCCGGAGGCGTTGGGGAGCATAGTCTAACATGCCAGTCTAAAATAACCCAGTTCAACTCCTAACAGAGAAGATCTTGTGACTCCAAATGCAATAGCAGATCATTCACAATATTGTAATCAAACTATGGAGACCACTCAAGCCCTGTGGACAGAGGCACTGTCACCATGGTCAAACATCCTCTTAAAGTCACTGACTCTTAAAGTCATCCTTTAATCTAGATTGACAGAGGACAACTGGGCCTGCTCATTATTGTATACATGCCATAGAGCATGATAGGTTGTTAAGGTCCTGCATCATGCAGAACACCTGGATGACAGCATCTACATTCAGTGGGTTCCTCCGGTGATTTACTCAGGTGTTTCCCTCTGTCACCGGTCTACATCTAAGAGCTGGGTATCCTCTAGCAGCATACATGGACTTGACACTCACATTATATGTCTATTTACCATAATTTACATATAAATATAAAACAAACAATTACAAAGATGCAACAACTAGCAGTCTAAAATGTTATAAACTGACACGTTAACTTAGTGGTAGCCCCAACAACAGGGGCAGTATTAAGCACATGTAGATTTATAATGTTAACGTTTGCTATGGTGTTGGAGTGAGAGATGTTAGATACGCCATTGACCATGACTTGAAAGGTTGCAAGTATAAATCTATGGTAGTACACCGACTACGTTACGTACTCCCCTAAGACCAAGCTGGATTCAAGCTATATGATACCTTTAAAGAGCATGGCCAGGGTCTCCATGACAGTCTCTGGGGTGAGAGAGGACAGAGCGGAGAACATCTCAGACTCCGGGTAGAGCTTGTGGGCTCGCACACAGAGACGCACCGCATCCCTGGGAACCAATCAGTAACAGTGTTGACGCCAGGTGACGGCTGTAGACTTGTGATGTGTTAACAGCAGTTATGTCCACGATTCAAACACTTGGGAAGCTTGATCCCAAGGTGCATTTAGGTTGTCATGGTCTCCTACCTGTATTTGTTGACACGGAGGAACTGGGCGATCTGAACGGCAGTGCTACGGTCATCTGCCTGTTCTCCTGCCTCCACCTCCTGCTCTCCTTCACAGGTGGCCTCCACCTCCCGCTCTCCTTCACAGGTGGCCTCCACCTCAGCTCGGACGGTGAAAAGCAGCTCGGGTTCCATCGCAGCCCAGAGCTCTGAAGCCTTGATCACGGCAACTAGAGGGAGGGAAGCAGGGTTGTGATATCTGGTAGCTAGTATTCAGACGCATGAACACATCACAAAACTACAAAGGGTTCATTGACATGGCAGTAGAAATCAAAATGGATGAAATATCTATGGTGGTCCCTCAGATTACCAAAGAAGTGCGCTCATAGCCAACTGAACATTGAGAGCTGGTTTCTTTTTGTCTCACACATACAAACAAACATCAGTCACACTGTCAGCACCCTCCCACAACTCTCCCACTTTTCTTTAGCAGGAGAAACATGTGGGTGGGGCCGAGTCACTGTAGGCCAGCCCTTACAGCAATGTAGCCAATCTCCACTACACTGCCAAGATTACCAGCCAATCGAAACAAGGGAGATCCCAAACTACTCAGTCAGTTGGCTCGCATTCGCCTTGGTCTCATCATTGGGAAAGAGTAGGAGAAGAGTAGGAAGAGGAACAAATGCATTTAAGTGCATCACACCACAGTAACTAAACAGAAATAAAGAAGGTTGAATGTGTACCAGGAGCGGTGGCCTGCAGTTTCTCCCTCAGCTCTCTGAGTATGGCGGTCTCCTTCTCCAGGGGGGTTTTCAAGTCAGCACTGCTCAACTTGCAGCTGTAGGGGTTGTGTGCGATAAAGGCAGCCAGTAGTTGGATGGCACTCTTGACCACATTGATGGATTTGTCCATCAGCCTTCCCACAGTCAACCCCATCACCTCGCTGTACCGGTTCAGGGGCAGGGCCTGGGGAGAGGAGAACACAAAACCAAAAACCATTTAACAAGATGTTTGCTATGGAGAAATAATGTTACTTATTTCAAGGGGCTGGGAATTCCTGGAGACAAAGCAGAGGGTACAGCCACATCAAACTTATCCATGTTACGAAGATTTTTCAATGCCCTCAGATTACCAAAGAAAATAGTCACAGCCATTGCAAAGGCATTCAGAGTGATGCCTCCTTGCCAACTGACACACACACACACTGTCAGCAGCCCCCCATGCTGCCCCTTTCCACTTCTTTGGAATGGGCAGAGAATGTGGAGGACAGCTAGTTTACTGTAGGTGGGCCCTTACAGCAGAGCCGCCAATCTTCACCGCACTACCAAGATTACCCACCAATCAGAAGGAAGGAACACTCTCTGCCCGATTGGCTCATACTTGCCACTGTCTCATCATTGGGCATCGGTGGACACTTAGAATCACTAGCGAACTTAACGAGAGGGCACATTAACACATGCTACCACCCAGAGAAGGGCATTAAAGGCTGGATGCAAACACCTTGCTGTTAACGATGCGCGTGTAGACCTGCAGTACGCGGGCCCGGACGTGAGAGTGGATGTCGTGGAGGTGCTCTTGGAGTATGTCCATGAAGCGGTCCCGGTCAGCTCTGCCCGACTCGTCCAGGCTGTCTCCACTCAGGACCCGTACCAGCACCTCCCCCAGAACCTCACACACGGCCACACGGAGGCTGGGGCTCTGCACACAGGGAACACGTGGACTTACAGCACAGTTCCAAGAGACTACGAATCCGGGGGAAAGGTTTGGTTAACGCCAGGAGTGTCCTACCTCCCCCTCCAGGTGTGGGAGTAACACACTGATGTTGGGGATCATGGTGTCTGGAATCAGAGTGGCAAGTTCAGACAGGAAGCTGGAGAAGGCCTTGACACCAGAGCCCTCTCTGGCCAGCTCCTCACTAGACTTCTGTCCGATCTCTCTGGCAGGGTCAATATTTACCACATTGAATCAGAACAAACAGCATTCAAGTTGTATTATATACACCTCCCCCAGGCACAAAAATTACACCGGGTCCCCAAAGACTCTGTAAAACGATCTACAGGTACAGAATGTGGACGTATGCTGACCTCATCACTTCGCCCACAATGGCCTTGACGCCATACTCCGTGCTCCACACGGCAACAGCC
The DNA here is from genome assembly GCA_016801125.1 of Novumbra hubbsi. NCBI lineage: Eukaryota > Metazoa > Chordata > Actinopteri > Esociformes > Umbridae > Novumbra > Novumbra hubbsi. The sequence continues at coordinate 33,696 of JACXGK010003404.1, read as the reverse complement.
TGGGCACACACTGAAGACAGCTGCTCCAAGTGCTGTAGGAGCTGGATCACCTTGACACTGGCCCCTGGAGAAATAAAGAGTGTGACATGAGCACACTGCTTTCACAATGATTCTGGTGTAACTACCTGTACTTGCGTACAAAACCTTTCAAAATAAAATTACACACTTAAATGCACCGAGATTATTCTGAATAATGAAATGTGCTCTAGAAAAGCAACAGATTATACATTAATGACTGGCGAATTAGTAAACATTAGTATCAGTACAGGTTTTTCTGAGGGGCCGGGGATTAGTGGCCTGGTGAAACTGACCCAGGAGGTGGTTGTATTTCTTCACTTGCACACCCAACAGGTGGATGATGGCATCTCTTGTTGATTTGCTCTTCACATGGTTGATGGTTGGGTTCTCCAAAAGTTTATAGCAGCAACAAGTCACACAGCTGAGAAGAACAAGTACACAGTATGGTAACCAGGATGGCTGCCTCGCATTAGATCTCAGCTATGAGCACAATGCTCAACAAGCAAGTAGAAACCAAAAGTATAGCAGAGGTTGTCTGGTCCTTTCATAAAGGAATACAAATCTAACAGCCCCCTCATTCAGCCTGCACCTCTGACCTGATGAACTCCTCTTCCACCAGAGAGAGGCTCCAGAGTGAGCGGATGTCCAGCTGAAGGAGCTGGGTTAGAGCCTGCAGGACCGTCTCCCTCTCAGAGTCCCACTGTAACAGACCTTCTCCTGCAGGCTTGCCCTTCTTGCTGCCCTGGGGGATCCAAGAGACACACATCAGCTACCAACAGATTACCAGAGAAAATCCCGGTCACAGACAGTTCTGTCAATGGAGTTTTCTTCAGCGCGCGCCCTGTTATGGTAGAGAACATGTTAGTGCAGGACATCATCCTACCTGCCCAACTGTTCAGTCTATATGCTGTGCACAACTGAGCAAACCCCCAAAACAACAACTACTGAACATCAAGAGAACACGGATTCAAATAAATACATACCTTACTGGGCGCAGTCACAATACTCTGCCTGCAAGAGTCACCCTCTAGGATTTCTGTGAGTTTGCAGAGGAGGAACACGCTCATTTTCACAGCATTGAGCTGCTCCTTCCGGTCCGGCGCGGACAGTGAGGCGTTGAGTAAGAGGGCAGGCAGAGAGACGGACAGCCCACTCACCACTAGGTGAAGAAACACAGAACAGGTGAGGTAAAATGGCACACTTGCAGGCACTGACATAACATGTGACGAGGCCAACAGTATCCCCGATACTCCCCACACTGACCTTGTATGAGTAATTCCAGAGTGTCCTCTTTCACATTCAAGTCCACTGTATGGCAATGTCTGAGAGAAGTACAAGCCACTTTGGTCAAGAAGCAAGAGAACCCCCAAACAAGAACCTTCACAACAGACTGAAATGGTCAATGATCCTTAAGTCCCATGAAATATAGCAGGTATATTGGCAAAATACTGACTTTACCATATAATAATATCTATATACTCACTTCAGCACGCTGTAACAAGTGTCAAAATGCTCCAAGATACAAAGTGGACCCTGGCTTCTCAGAGCAGCCTTGAATCCTAGAAACAATAAATGAAGAGAGAGAACTGTATCAGGAGGACTATGTTGTCTAACAACTGGCATGAAGAAATGTGGCTCTTTTACATTAGTGGAGACATTTTGAATTACATGTTTTCAAAAATTGTTGAAAAGATGGTTATAATTACACTTCAGGCCAAGTTTCATGCAGATGTAGCAAGCGTACCTAAATGTCCTGGATTTCTGAATATTATCAGATATCACATTGTGGAAAACTTTTTAAAAGATAGTTGAAGCTATGGCGGCTGATCTAATAGGTCACCAGAAAATAACGGGCGACTTACTGTTAAGAAGGGAGTGCAGTTGTTTTGGGGAGGCAACATCCTGAACCACGTACTGATTAATTCCCCCAGTCTTTACGAGATCACCCACACACACAGGAACAAAGAAGTCCCACATCACTGTAACAGTAGTACAACAAACATTACTTTACAACACGTTGATAACCAGTATGTCCCATATGCAGAGACAAACGACCTACTCATATTGCGTTATTAACATTACTTAGTTCCTTATAGTACAGTACGTTAGTTTCCGTTTACAGTACGTTAGTTTCCGTTTACAGTACGTTAGTCTAAATCTGGTTGGTACCATTCCAGCAACATCGCGAGTCGTAGTACGTAAAGTAGCGAAGGCTCTAGCTTTCTAGCCAAGTTAGCTAGCGCGTAAACTTTTGTCTTGAGCTAGTTAATGTAAGCTTACTAAGTTACAATTTGCTAGCCAACAAACGTTACCTACAAACTACAATGTAACATAACAAACTTACCGGTATTTTAGTAGAACTCCCAAAATACAACTTAAGACACAAATATCTGTTCAACACTCATGTAGAAAGGCACTGCTGGTAACGGTTGGAAGGGAAGTTTTGAATTTATGAGTAGCCCGCCAAAGGTACTACGTCATCAGAATCACACTCCTCCCATTTACCCTCCCCAAGTTCCACCCACTAACCCTCCCCAAATAAAACACCTCCCCTTGTTCTAGGCTTCATTATCTCTATCCCATGGTTTTATTTGATATATGTTATTTCTTTCAGATTTTTTTCGAAACTTCCGTAAGGCTAAACGCTGCAATATTATAGAAAGTTGTACAATATTTCCATTTATATCCAATACATTTCTTGACAATCTTGCAACTATTAGCCTATAAAACTCTAAGCAAAATAGACTATGATATTCAGAAGCAAACTACCCATTAAAAGACAAGAAAAAATACTACTAATAATAATGTTTTGAGGTAGTAGCTGTATTTAAACTGAAAATACAATTTTCCCCACATGTACCATGTGTCAGCTACAGTATTAACAAAATTCCCTTGTGATTTTTTTTCCAGTACTATCCATGTAAAATTCCAAAAAGTAACATGTATTTCAATCAACTTACTATCAAACAAACACACTAAAATGCTATTTTTAAACATTCAGGCTAGGAGTGATCTTTAGAACAAAATGTATACAGTAGCAAATTAAGTAACCAACTTGTACTTGTACACAACAGTTCTCCATTGCCTAAAAATGCATGAATTACAGTACAGCCATCCAATTCAATCCAGTCCATCACATGTGGTCAAATGCATACTATAGTACTTCATATCACTCTAGGAATATTAGTGTTTGTTCACTTACAAAAAATAATACACAACAAGCAACTTTCAATAACAACTTCCATAATACTTGAAACATGACATTTAAATACATCTGTAACCACATGTATCTCCTTCACACTGCATTAAATAAAGTAAAAGAACCAAAAAAAAGAGAAAGCACCAAATATTCTATGCAAAAACAGTGAGAAATAATGTAATACTATTGTGTGGACAAAAAGATAATGTTCCTTTCTGCTCCCTTCCAACGTAGCATCCTGACTTTACAATTTACTATCGGTTGGCCCCTGTGGCTTAAAGTTTTACTTCCTCTTTCTATCTTGAGAGCAGCGTGGACAATACCTGAAGAGTTAGAAAGAATATATAGACATATTTAGAAGTAAACTTGAAAACCCCATGTGCCTTTTGGTTATGCAAGATATAATAGTTAGCGTGTAGTTGAGTGATTCCCTCACCATTTCCCTCTTGGTTTGGTCATCAGACCCACGCAGGCAAAGTGGAACCACTCAATGGAACACTACACAAAACAATCAAGGGAATGGTTAGATGGTAGCTGCACACAGTGGCTTTCAAGAATCAGGATCAACCCAAAATACAGATCAACGTAAACACGGGTGTGGCGGGTGGGGGTGGTTTCACTGGGAAAACACACCTCTGTATTGTCACAGCCAATCATCTCCCCATAGGACACCTGGTGACAGAGGCAGTAGGTGGGCTCGTTTGGATCCACGGGCATGTCCAGCACATCAGAGGGATGTACATTCCCAAAGTTGGCAGCAGGAGCCTTGAACTCCCCCCTGACAATGGCAGAAAAGAGGGGTGAGAACACATACAGTAAAGGCCTAAACAAAAACACGTATTCAAGATTTTTAGAAAGAAGAGTGCAAAACAACCAACACACGGTTGGAGAAGTTTGACTTTCTTCTGTGCAGTCTTTGGACTGCCGTCCTCATCTGAGCTCTTCACTTTGGACCGAGTTTTGGCCACCTTCTTCTCTTTTAGCCCTCTGGGCTCACCTGAAATACCAATGCCTCGTGTGACATGTGCATTCATCTCTATTCTTTATTCTAATTGTGCATTTTATAGTTTGAAGTCTGACAAAACTCTACAAGGCTAACACAGGTGAAACAGTCTCATAAACTATGACGTTAACACGTACTTCTCTTTCCCTTGCTGGAGGTGGAGTCGTAGTCTGTGCTCTCTATCTGCTTCTCCTTCAAGTCTGCTTCAAATCGGGCCAGGTCTGTATCCAGTCTCCGGATGTGCTTGTCCACCTATGGAACCGTCTGCACATTAGGATGTATCCTACAGGCCAACACAGGCACCTAATCAAAGACGCCACTACTGACCATCTCATAGGTCTGCATAGCCAGCTGTACTTTGTCATCCCCAAACTCCTTGCTTTTGCTGTATGACTGCTGGATCTGTCTCAGAATGGTGAGCTTCTGATCAGATGAGAGGGTCCTTGCATTGGATGTGTACTCCTTTGCCAGGGAGTCTATCTGCCCTTTCAGATCTGAGAAGTTAAGAGGTTAGTTGAGATTACAGCTCATTTTGTTGTCAACAGAAATTACTATAACAATGGTTTTCCCTCCTTTTTTATTGCCGTCATATAATTTGTACTGATAAAATAGACGACACATTATTAGTATAAGCTTTTGCTAGTAAACAAAAACAAGTATTAACAGAAAGAGCTTGTACAGCATGTATCCCTACGTGGAAATATTGGGGACAAAACTAAACTAAAACATTTTCACTTACACTATTTGTTTTTGCTTGGGGATGTCACATTTTAGTTCACAAGTCAGGTAAATGTCTTTACGCATGACTTATTCACCACAGCAAACCCCTCATTCCCTAAAGATGTTGGAGAAAATCTAATTTCCTCTACTTTCTGGCTGGCCTTCAACGCAGGGCTCCACGATTTGACAAGGCTTGTAGATGTGTATATATAAATATATAATTGTGTCGTGTCACCACACCCCTCTACATGACGTGCTATATTGGAATTCTGAACATTTAAATGTGAGAACCTTGAAAATAGAAAAGGGGCAACTTTGGACAATTGAGCTGTCCAATCCATTTTTCAGGAAAATGCAACCTTCCATTAAAATGCTAAATTGACTATTCTTTAGTCATGCAAATCGGGTTGTTATAGTGTATTGACATGATTTACATACAAACAGGCTATTCAACAGAAAAACAACATTCAGGGGGAGAGGTGCTGAATAGTAGCTATAGACACATGGGCTTGGTTCATGGATAATATTGTACAGATGTCATTATTCAACTAGTTTAAACATGTTTAACTAATCTGTTTTTGCCAAACCTATCTTGGTTTGAAAGTCAAACAAATATGAATCTGTTACATATCCATATTCAGAATATTGTCTCTTCTAAATGTTTTTCAGAATATTGTACCGGTGCTGTATTGGCCAAAGTGCATAGCAGTAATATAGTACTGGATAAATAGGCATTGCATCGATTTATTTCTAACCAATATACTTTTCAATTGCTTTAACATTTGTATTTAGTGTAGAGCTTTTTTGGAAGTTTACTCAATGAGGCATAAATAATACAGTTCAGCAAAACGTAATATTTTTTCATACACTCATTTTGGCTTTATAATGTTTGCAAATCAGAATTGCTGCTTTCTGTTTCAAATATATAGAATGTATTTGAACTGCACAATGATAATCAGAATGGTTGTCTGTTTCAAATATATTTTATTACACAAAGAAGCAGACATAATAAAACATGAACTCTTAAAAATATATTCTGGGTGTGTATTTGTTTTTCTTTCTTATGATAGTAATTAAAGAAAAGGAAAATGTCTTGACCAAGACAGAATTAAACAAAAACATGACAAAACGCCACCATATTGAAGTAGCTGTCAAAGAAAAGTCTTTTGTTTGTGCTCTTTTGTTTCTATATTGCAAACGTTTGAATTTGAAATCAAACACTGTATTGATTTCTCTGATTTTATTTAAGTGTATTTTTGTACATATTGGTATCACCATTTAGAAATAAAAACACTGTTTACATAGTCCCGCTATTTCAGGGAACAGTTGAGAAATCACAGGCCATATTTTAAATTACATTAAGTTCCCAGACATTACTATTAAAAAACAAACAAAGAGTTATATTGGAAACATGCAGGTCTTCTTAAGTTAAACATGCACAAACGTTTATAAATGCATACAACGGCCGGGGTAAGTTGATTGTTGTACTTGAACTAAAATAACAGGCTTCTCCTCGGCCGAAAAATAAATGTCGTTTATTTAGCTGACTTGGAAAACCTGTATACATTTTCATAAAATCTACAATTTACATGACGGTTTCATGTATTCGACAGGATCCGGTAATTCAATGTAAAGAACGTAACAAAACTGAAGTACAAACGTTTTTCTTTTCAAGTGAGTTTCTGTCTTTGATGACACCTAGTCATTGATGACTATCCCCTGTATAAATCAATCAGAGAACGTTTAAGAGACAGCTGAACACACATAGTTGGATTACTTTATAGAGCACAACTGAATCGGTTAAATACAGCATTTAATACAAATAGCCTAAATGAAAACAACCTTCAATTGGAAACAGTACAGTCAGGTTTAAAACATAGATTTGGTCGAATCGCCAAAGATTGCTAGTAGGTTATTGCCAACAAGTTTAGTAAAAATATCAAAATCAACCAAGCCGATTACCTAGCCAGATGTTTGCTGCTTGATTTTTCTATGAGAAAGTTCTCACAAACTCTGCAGTGTATAGGTCGGTATCGGTTGTTTTAGTTTTTTTTTTTTACCCTCTGTACGTTGATCCAAATCCCTCATCAAGTTGAAGTTCCTCTGCAGTTCAAATGGCAGGTTCTCTATGCCTATGTGGTGAGAAAAGTGACTATCAAATCAGGCATAATTTATTAGTAGTGATTCATATTTTCAAAAATGAAAATCATTTAAAACGTTAAATGTAACAAGTATTCCTACAAATTAACGCACAGTAACTATATAGATCAATGTAATGTAGATGCCTTCGATAAGCGCTCGTTTGACTTTCAATGGCTGGCTAAACCGGCCGTCCGTTGACTAACGTTCGCTTGCTAGTCAGCAGTAACCATATTAGCCGCTAACTGTGCTATAAATATTTATTGCAATGCATTAAATACAAATACCGATAATTTAACATGGCACCCGAAATATCGAGAAATAGTAGGTTCTTGTGTATATCGTGTATATCAAAAATTTACTCACTGTCCAAATAGTGCTCCAAATACATTCCCGCCGCCATCTTGGAAAATGTAAACAAAATAACTTCCGGCAAGGAAGTGGGAGGAACGAGCTGCCCTTCGGTTAATATTTTTGGTGTCATTTGTCATCTGGTCCGATCACAATATTTGTTAATATGGCAGGGGGACATTGTATTTGCTTTGACTCTCGGTCAAAAACGCTAAACGCTATCTCTATAGCTGTGTCCAACACTCAACAACACACGTAGAAATAAAACCCAAATATCAGTCTAAGAATTAGAGATTTTATTACCTCAATAATCTTTTACATTACATATACTTGATCAACAGGAAAAAAATTAAACAAAACATAAAACATTGCAATGAAGAGTAGATAAAAATGAATGTGTTCAACAACGGTCCCACTTCAAAGTAAAACTGGCCCTGAACCACAGATCTAGTGTCAGATAACCGTACAACAAATCTAGACCCGACAGCAAGTCTCATGAAAATCTGATTCTAAATCTGCAATTAAGGACACATTTTATGAGTTCATGGGGCTCTATGCTCTTTTTAATGGCCGTCCTGCAGTGATTGAGTCAAGATGAAGACAACATCATTTGAATACACATGCTTAGCTCACCTTTGTGAACATGTACATGAAAGCTGCCATGACAATCTCTCACTAACGACTAACAAAAACTACTCACTTTCTTCACTGTCCTAAAAGTCTTATAAATGTTCATTTTCCGAACTCTTTCTTCAGAATCTTCTTCAACTTGTTGAATTTGTTTTTCCCTATTCTCTTCTTGCTTTGCATGTGGGATTTCCTCTGATTCTCACCCTTTTTCTGAAACCTGCTCCCTTCCTCTGACTCATTGGTTGTCTCCTTGTCTGTTTTCATCATGTTGGACTTCTTGATCCCTTTGCCCGCTTTCACAGTCTCATTATCCATCTTGGCCTTTTTCGGCTCAGTTGGATTTGCATTATTCTGGGTGTTTGGGGATTTCTTTGCTATGCTTTTAACTGACTTTCCGTTTGCTATAGCCTGTGACACAGCTGGCTTGCCTGGGATGGTCTTCTGCTTCTTGGACTTGTTCTTAGACCCTGCTTTAAACGGTTTGTCCTCATCAACAGAATCAGATTCAACCTCTACTGCTGCAGATGGCTCAGTTACATCTTCTGCATCTGGTATAGTAACAAAAACAGGTTATTAATAGTTTTACAATAAAACCGGAGAGAGGATTGTCTCAGACCTAAGATGGCGGTTACTTTACCATCGTCAGCCGTTGTAGTTGGGACTGTGTTGGAAAACTTTTTCATCTTAGCCACAAAGAAACCATCCATGTTGTGGGAATGAGGGTAGAAGCGGCGTGAAAGCTTCAGAGAGGGATGGAATCTGCGTTCTTTGAATCTAAGAGAAAGTTTGAGAAAAGGGATGAGTGCATGGGAAATATTCGGATGATGGCAAATAATGTGGTTGTTGTGTAATAGCATTACCTGGTAAAGCCTTCTTTGCCAAAGTCAAGGCCAGTCTGGACTAGTTTGACATTTCTTTTCTTTAGGGCATAGTCAACTACCCACTCATTCTCCTCCACCTGGGAAGGAAGATGGTCAGTATTATCATCCGTTATTCTAGTGCAAACACATTTCACGAGTAAAGGCATGGGGTGCATACATATAAGAAATAAAAACATTGCATTTGCTTATTTACGCTTCAATGTAGCACTCAGGTGTACCAACCATGATTGAGCAGGTGCAGTACACCAGGTAGCCTCCAGAGGGGGACTCCGCATTGATTGAGTCAATGGCTGCTAGAATAAGCTCTTTCTGCAGATGGGCTGAACGTTGGATGTCAGACTCATCCTGATAAGGCAAGTAATCACGTTAGGACGACAGAGACAGACAATTATAACATTGCAGACCACAAATCAGGGGCATTTTCTGTGATGGGAGTTAAATGGTCTATGATTGTCACAGTATGTCTTTTTTTAAACTATAAATACATAGCAAACAGAATACAATTCAGTGAATTTTGGTGGGTATTTTCACTTCAAAGCCAAACAAATTCTTTGGAACCTCAACCTGTTCAATACCTCACCCACCCAGGCCCTATTGGGCATGTCCTGATCACAAAACACCCACTTTAAGAGAACCGCCCCCAACATCAGTCTGCAGTTACACAGCATTGCAGGAAAGTGGGTTATATGTGCCAGTTCTCTGCTGTAAATGTAAGAGTCCCATGTAGACCTTCCTGTTATCTTACCTTACTGGTCTTCACAGCAGGGTCCTTGGAGATGACTCCTGTGCCTGAGCAAGGAGCATCCAACAGCACTCTGTCAAACCCACCCATGACCTGAACACACAGCATAACGGGCTGAACATGTCATATCATGAAATGTGTAAACGCGTGTAAACCAGAGCGGGAACCCTGTTCTTACCTTGGGGAACTTTCTGCCGTCATAGTTACACACCACAGAGTTGGTGACTCCCAGACGGTGAATGTTTCCCACCACACTCTTCAGCCTGTCTGCACTGGCATCATTGGCCACCACCACCCCGGTGTTCCTCATCAGCTGGGCTGAGACACAGTCAAAATAATACATGAAAAGCATGTGACTTATGATACTGCCTAGTCCTGTGCTCTAGCGACCCCTTGTGGTAGATCAGGGCCCTGCAATCATGTTTGTTACTAGTTGGCTGGATAACTTGTCACCCGATGGGAGCTGGCATAAACGTCCCGGTGGAATGAGCAGTGTAATTACAAGCAAAACGAGTTGGTGAGATGTTATGTGTACGACACTTCCTCCTCGACTCCGACAGAGCAGTGGAGAGATTCATTTAAGGCAAGGCCATAATCACAAAATGGGTGTAAGAACAATGAGGTACAATTAACAAGGAGTAGTTTATAAACATTAAAAAGCACATTAACATCCTTCTTACCTATGTAGGTGGTCTTTCCCCCGGGAGCTGAGCTCATGTCAAGCACCGTTTCCCCCTCCTGAGGAGAGAGAGCCATAACAGGCAAGAAACTAGAGGCTCCCTGCAGCATGTAGTGACCTGCCAGGTACTCTGGAGTGGCACCTGGGAGCAGAAGACAACTGTTGTTAACACATGGCTGTGGACGAGGGGTTTTAGCCTGACAGCATTCATGTCAGTAGATTCCTTGTTATGGTTGCTACGTAGGGCATGTCGGTTAGTTACAGTTGGTTTTCTCTTAAAGTAAAAATCGGCAGGTTTAAGATAATTATTAAGCATATTTGTTGAAAAATACATTGATCATATCCCACACCGCGTTAAGAAACGCAACATTTGCAGAGTAGCACATGTTTTTTCCTCCAACACCAGCCAGCTGAGAACACATCAAATTTAAACCTCTTATAACATGCAATCTAGGGCCAGGCATGAAATCTATAGCCAGGCGTAGTTCTTTAGGGCCTAGAAATGTCTATTTAACATTTGATGTAGAGTTACGAGCTACGTAGGACTAAATGATGCAACTATCCCAAAAGGCAGTTAGTATTGTGAAGATACTGAGCCAGACTACGGTAGTACTAAGACATTCTTACATGTCCTGATCTCAGGGCACACAATGTATATACATTAAGAGTGAACTGAACCTGACCTATGGGTACAGAGGAATCGAAGATGACCAGGCCAACTTTGGACCACTTCCCCAGAGGATCCAGATTCACCCCTCTGTTGATCAGGGCCTAGGTCAGAGAACATAAACATTTCTTAGTCAGGCACCAAGAGACATTACTGGTAGCCTCTACAGAGAATAATTTGGTAAATTCCAAACCCCTAATCCAGTCGGAGCTGATAGAACGCATTGGCGGTGGAGCTGGACTAAGTATTGTTGGGATTAACCAAGCTTGTTGGTTTGAACAAAGGACAGAGGAAAGTTGCTTACCTGAGCCAAGTCCCTTCTCCTCGTCTTCAGTGTATTGGTCCGAATGGTGACAGGTCGCTGAATTTCATTGGCTTCAAGAAAATCAATCAGCTTAAGCACAAAGAGGGATTCCAGTCAGTTTAGCACGATTACAATGCTGTTGCACATTTCCATAAAATAAATATGTGTAAATAATTATATTTACATAATTGTTCATTTCAGTTTAAAACGGAGGCAATAAGACACTTGGGAAACCAAAGCAGTAAAACAGACCTCGGACACCGGAAAGATTTCCAGAAGTTTGTCTATGAGGAAATTGTTGTAGCTGTAATAAGTGGACAGGTCCTTCTTGAGAAGAGAGAGGTACTCTGCTCGGTCCTTCCCACCCTCCCTCTTGGTTGAAAAGTGAGACAGAACATCCACATTGTCCTTGATTCTCTGGTGGATGGTCTGCAGGTCTACAAGTAAAACGCCTGCCCACACCAGGGAGAAAGAAACTCAGCACAGACCACAAGCACCACTAAAACATATGTGGAAGATGGGAAACTGACTTAACGAACCAGTCAAGGTGAGTCTTACCCTCTTTTTCTAGGTCTTCTGCTTTAGGTAGTATGAATGCGTCCATCTCATCCATGTTAGCCTGTACAGTGTCTTCCTCATCCACATCTTCATCTCCACTCTTCACTCCATCCTCATCATCGTCCTCCTCCTCAGTGTCCTGGTCCATTATTTCCTGCAGCTTCTTCTGCTTCCTGGCAGCTTTCTCTATGGGGAGCAGCTGCACGTGGGATGAAAAAAACCGAGTTTTGCCATTTAAAAAAAACATTTGTTGCCATTTAGAATGATCCTAAAATGAAGAATTCCACATACCTCCCCATCACTATCTCCTTCCTCCTCTCCTTCACCGCTGTCCCCCGATGCACCATAGTCATCAACTAGGTCGTCATCATCATCCTCATCATCATCATCAGCAGCAGCAGCCTCAATTAGTTGTTGTTTTCCTTTAGTTTTCTGGCCTTCATCTTCCTCGTCTTCTTCCTGCTCCCATTGGCTGTCACTATCATCATCTACATTGTCAGCCTCACGCTTCCTTTTTGCTGGCTTCAACCATTCACTGTTTTCATCTGTGAATCCTTGAGACGAGGGGAATCAAACAAATAAAACATCTGTTGACATTTGTGACTATAGTTGACCCAGTGAAAAAGATTCACATGAACTAAGCAGATGTAACCCTCCAATGTTAATGAATAAACAGTAGCTTACCTTCTTTGGGTTCCCCCTTCACAGCGGTTACCTTGGGCGTTTTGGTGACTAGAGCCCGCTTCCCAGCTCTTCAAAAAACAGCAAACAATAGGTGTGACACGACATTAAACCTAGTGATTGTACAAATGATTGCCAAACAAAACACTACAATATTACCGTTTCCTGGATCTACTTGACAGACGTTTTGGTGCAGACTCTTCTGCAAATGACAAGCAGAAATAATGAGTATAGTATTGAACATTCAGGTACATTTGTCAATGACACACCGGATCCAACATGTGCAATACCAGGGCATTTTCTCTCTCATTTTGGCAAAATAATGGGCCAAACTGACTCCTGGTTTATACAGGTTTTAACAAAATAAATGTAAAGAATTTTCAATGGCCAATATTGTATTTGTTCTCATAGCCTATAAAAAGCTTTAAAAAAAAATGCTATTTTATAAGAACATCACTAACACCTTCAGTTATGAACTTGGATAGCTCAGTCTCAGCTCCTTTCTGTTTCCTGGATTTCCTCCCAGGGCCACGTTTCACATACGTGGTGGGATCCAATTTCCTGCCCATGACTGACACCTACACAGGTAGCCTAAAGAGATGATAAAAAAAACAAATAATTATCATGGTGGATTTACACATGACGGCACAGGATTGGAGTGACACCAAGGAACCAGGAGGTGTAGGAGCTATGTTTTGGCAGAGGCTGGGGTAGCCAAACCAGCCTTTCCTAAATGTAAAGCCTGGCGAAGTATTGAAGGAAAAGGAAAGAATAGTTGAAACGCATGTAAAGTGTCAACACAATTAGATTAGATTTCCAGCAAAACAAAATACACCTTTTCCCCGAATCCACACATCCTGCCTAACATGCATTTCACAAGGCCCTCCATGAGTGGTGTGACAATGACAAGACCTGAAAGCTCTGTTGACCTCAGTCCCTTTTCATTTCATCCCCACAAAATTAACCAAAACGTAGCACAAAAAACATTTTGCAGCCATCATCACGCTTGAAAAGAGGCTGTCTAGACTGTCTGTCCGAAGACAGTAAGCTTTGTTACATCCATTTCAAATTATTACAGTTTACGTTTTTGAAAAACTATATCAATCTGAAAAGAAACGCACCAAAACTACAGACATCTACCTTGATAGAGCTCATAGACGCCTAATGCACAAGACCATAATTAGGCCCTCTATGGGACACATGGAATAATCTAAGAGCTTTTCGAATCTATTATGAGGTTCAACACCTTTAATATTCCACGTGAAGTGTACACACTATAGATAATAAGGTCAGGTAGTAGATTAGCTTGTACACTCAGGTAAACGTTATCCATTAATGGTATATACAAACTACGTTAAACGAAATGATAAAGTGCAGGTAATCTGCTGGTTAGTTAACAACACAAAGTGACGATTTAATGTCAGAACCTAAAAAGACTAGGTAGATGCATTCTAAAGAAAAAACATTTACATAAAGTTAGCGCTCAGTCACATTGAAATATTTAGCTGGCGTAGTAAGTTACATGTTAACGCATTGTATACGCAAGTGCTTAATTGTTTGGGACACGAAAAAAAATATGAAATATATATACTTACGAGACGCTTCCAAAGTATACCCTCTCAATAGTTCGATTGCGTATTTATCTGATCCCTGATGCCGTTTCGAGTGAAAATTAACCACATGTGATATTTTGGTTCGCACACGTTGAATCCTGAAAGAAACAAGCATGGTTTTCCGGCGCATATGTGACGTACTAACGTGACGCGTTCTGTCGAGTTCATTTTTATTGACGGTCGAATATATTTGTGAATAAAAACACTTCGTGGCACACTTCTGCCGATTTTGAATGAATCCCGGCATACACAACTTTGAAACAACACTGATACAAGCGGAAGAACTACATAAACTTTGGAGTGAAAGTTTATTGAAATTGGTAATGTCAGTTGTTGGTTATAAGTTAAATAATGAGTATTTCAAGCAATCATTTCAAAACATGTACCCCTAGCTTGTTAGAACATATTTCAGTGCTGCTTTGATATTTTAATCAAATCACAGCACAAAAGTTTGCCCCAATTTCTATTGTTAAAATAAGAATCCCTGGTGGCATTGACGATCAAGAATAATTATCAGTCATTATCCCCTTGACATGATGCACTGAAAGAATTGGACCCTTCAACTTTTATTTTAAAAGACCGTAAAAACACTGTACAATCATGTAATTTGTTATTATTTGTATGTTTGTTTTTTATGAACTTGACTAAAAACCGAAGAAATGTGTATAGTGCACCAAATAACACACTTGTTCTTCTCGATTATTTAATATTTTGTTGAATTTTTGTTGTTTGTCAATCATATATTATCATACAAAAATCATATATCATGTATAAATTATAAGAGGTTCTAGTAATCTGTTTTATTATCACACTTACTGTAACCTGTAGTTTTCGGTCGATGATAACAAAATAGAAAAGAACATGTATTGGTACATACAGGTATTATTACAACGTTATCATGCGTTCATATAACTCAACATTAACGTTTAAATGTGAGTTGATAACTACCAAGGGTGTTCCTGCGGTGGCCTTGTTCTTCTTATTTGATATCACGGTCAATAAAATAAATTACTCTATTATTTATTTTGTACACGATTATTGATTTTCTTGTAAGCAGCCCGCGTAAAATAGAATTCTCGAACCACTATTTGAAAACGGACAGTTGTTTTTTGATCATTTCTATCGTTAAGAAATTCTACGTTACCTATATGTAAGCCAACCAAATAACGTCAGGTAGTTTAATCGATTACAACAACTTTCGGATATGTCTACAAGGGACCATAATAAGAAAGAATATGAAAACCGAGAGAAAAAATATGGTTAACATAGAAACAAAAAGAACAATGGCTGTAGTCAACGAAGGCCAAGAGAAGGTCAAACGTAAACGGGCAATTACATTAAAACACACCATCAAGTCGCCGGTGAAGCCACCGAAGCCAGTGAAAAAAGCAGGTGGTCGAGGCCTTGGGAAAGCTGGGGCTAGACGTTTGGGTCAGCTATTGAAGCGTGCGATCCAAAAGAAACATGTTACAAGAAACGAAACGGAGTCTTTGCCAAGTGAGTAATTTATAGCAGGCTACTGTGTAAGTACAGTAAGGTTTAACTATTTAGCTTCTTGAATATTTACATACATTTGTATCCAAAATAAGTATTGTGATTCCAGAGGTAACAAGCTATATTAGTACCAAACGGGTCTGACTGCAACTCAACACAATCCCACGTCACCCCTAATCAGGTCAAGTACGTTACAACCGACAGGGCCTGACTCAAACCAAATGTGTACCTGTGTTAACGTGATATGGTTGCAGCAACCAGGGGATACCTTACTTCTGACACCAGTGCAATACAATTGGAGTATATATTGTACCAACTCGAGGTGTACCCTACAGTTTTTGGCCAAGGCGTCCACTTCTCCTGACAGGTCGTTGGTGTTACCTAGGGACAATAGAGTAGCTATCATTTCAAATAATCCATTGCCAATAACTGTAACCCTATGCTTGTTTTAATCTGCATCCAGAGACTCCAGTTCGCCTGTTCAAATTCCAGACTCAGGCAGAGGTTGCATCAACACCTAAATCCAGCGATGCCATGCATGTGGATACCGTGCCCCGTGTGTCCCAGCTCATCCTTCGGGTGATTTCCCAGTGCAAGCACCAGGGTGGCATTTCCATGGTTGAGCTCAAGCACGCGCTGTCTGCTGGTGGCTATGATGTTACCAAGAACAACGCCTGTGTGAACTTGGCAGTTAAAGGCATGGTGACAAAAGAGACCCTGGTGCAAACTACTGGAGCTGGAGCATCTGGCTCATTTAAACTCAACGAGAAGGTTATTATGAGCAATACACTTGTATTGATGTTTTTGTTCTAGATGTTTGTAAGTTATAAATATTTTACTGAGTATTAAGCAACTAATGCCATGACGCAAAATTCACTATCATACCTCTTTTCCGGTTATTTGGGAATTATTAATTATGTTTCTTACTCTTGACTCCCGATATGAAACTGCAGAAAGTGACGGATAAAAGACATAAGATAATGAGAGGCCATGGAGCAGCAATGGAGGAAAAGCAGAAAAAAGTCAATTTGAATTCATCAGTAGCAGGGAAAGGAAATTCCTTAAGACCGACAGGAAAAGCTTTGAAACGAAGAACAAAAACAGCTAAACCATCTGGCAAACCAAAAATACCAGCTAGTAAGTCACCAAAGGCAGCTGGCAAGTCACAAAAGGCAGCTGGCAAGTCACAAAGCGCAGCTGGCAAGTCACAAAAGGCAGCTGGCAAGTCACAAAGCGCAGCTGGCAAGTCACAAAAGGCAGCTGCCAAGTCACAAAAGGCAGCTGGCAAGTCACAAAAGGCAGCTGGCAAGTCACAAAAGGCAGCTGGCAAGTCACAGAAACCTGCTGGCAAGGCTAACAAAACAGCTGGCCAGTCACAAAAGGCAGCTGGCAAGGAGAAAATAGTTGTAGGAATGTCTCCAAGAGGTAGAAGAAAACAAGTAGGCAAAAGCCATAAATCAGCAGGACAATCAAAACTACCAGCCAAAGTCCAGAAACCAGACTGCTAAACCCCCAGGTCCATAGGAAAAGCCTTGAAATCAGCCCATCAGAAACCACCAAAACCAGTTGAAACCCACAGAAATAAGCCCCAGATACAGAGACCTAAAAGTAGCAAAAGGTGGAATGAGACTAGGGACTGAGAGAATACAGTAAAATGTTTAAAATTCGACCTACATTTCCCTGAAGAGAAAGTATAGAATTGAATTTACATCTTCACTTTAAACCACAGGTTTTCAACAGAATTTTAGTCCAGACATTGAGATAGACATTGCAAAATGTATATTTTTTTTGGTGGCCTATAGTCAAACTGTGGTGGTCTACTACTGTTAATATTCAATCCATTATATACTTGTATTATATTGTTACTGAAAATGTATACTCAATGTGATTATTACAGCAGTAATATGAACAAGTGATTTTTCCTCCACCTTTAGAGTGTTACATTTCCCCCTACATCTTTCTACTGTCTGAAACAGAGAACACCTTAAACATAAGGACAATATACAGTTTATTTCCACTGCATATTCACTTAATACATTTAAAAAACATATATTTCAAAATAATAGACAATATTTTTTGCACAGTTCTAGCAGGCGATGTCTTCAGAACAGGATTCATTTAATATCGTATCGTTTCCATTGTAAAAACAACGAGGCATACAATACAAATCCACCGTCCACAGGAGGTCCTTGCAAAATTCAGTCCATATTGACAGCCATGGAAGCAGCGTGCCATCAACCCCCTTCACAGCACACCCCAGACCTCCTCAAAGGCAGAGCACATCTTTGCACAGGTCAGGGCAGCAGAAAGGGGGTAATTACTGATGGACAAGGTTTTCTCTGTATAGTCCACTTTCACCTACGACAGAGGAAAAGCATGTTTCAAACCAATGATTAATGCTTGAGAACATTTGGCCTATTTGTTTTTCAATATGAATGAAAGAAAAACCAAAATCAGACCACAATATATACCCTCATTCTACAAGCTATGGTGTACAGGGAGTGCAGAGAACTGAGCAGACATAGCTCACCTTGTCTTAAATCACATTTCCAGATGAGTGCTATATAAAATACATATTATTAATCACCCTCCTAACCCACACACTACCCACACACTACACAATGAGTCCATCCTCCCCTGAGTAGGATGAAAATATCCCTAACACTGATCCAAGATCTGTTACTGACTGTCTGAAGTTTAGAGAGGAAGAGTTAGTTAGGCTGATCGTAGACCTGAGCATACGCCGTAACTTACCGCCCCGTGTGCAAATGCTCCAACCACAACGGCGGCCGGTCCTTCCTCAGGCACCACAGTGCGGGCATTAACTGCCTCCCCAGCTGAGAAGGAGGTACATAAGCGGGGACAACCGGGGGGCAGATGGTCCGATACAGGGTTCTTGATGAGCTTTAGCAGGCGCTCTGAACTGTCAGATGCCCTCACACTAAGCTTGTGCAGGAGCTGGACTGGGAAGAAACAGAAAGACACAGTACTTGACATTCTGGTACATTTGCCAGTAGCAAACCATGTTAACAATATGAATGTTTTTCTTTTCATTTTAGTGAATCACTGACAAGTATCACTGACTGACTTATAGAGTACAACTCCCCACCGCCTGCTTGAGCTCATGACCCATTGGGCTGTCCAAGAGATATTGAACCAAACGGTGTTCCAAAATGTTCCCTATCCATTCTGGTATGGAGGCAGCAGCAAAAGTTACATACCCATGAGGCCACAAAAGCGGTTGAAGGTTCGGGGGATGCGTGTCTGTGGGTTGATCTCTATTAGGGCATTCTTCTCAGTGTGGATATAAACCTGCAGGAGACCTGCCCTATTCAATGGACTGTCCATTAGCATTAACAAACACTGGGGAAGAATCACAAGATATGGCTAGGTTAAAAGAAGGAAGATCTGCTGTTCTGAGTCACTGAGAAAATAGCAACGTACCTGATGCGTGATATCGGGACGAATCTTTCCAGGGTCTCTTCCATTTTTAATGATTATACCCTTGTGTTGGTCGCAGTTCAACAGCTCAAATATCTTGCCAACCTGATGGGAATAGCGTATAACATGACTAACGTCCTCATGCTCACTCCATGCTACGCCTGTTTAAATAAAGTAATATGACAGATGCAGAATGCAACACGAATCATATAATACACAGTAGCGCAGGTCTGCTGAAACAAATCTAAATTGTTTACGTTCAATAACGCAGGAAGTCGGAGACACGGCTAGCGCAAGTTTGCATGGCTGATCCAGATGTAAACTTTGGGAACCGACTCGCATTGGCGAAATAATCAATTAATTTGTCTCAATACTTTTTAAAACAAAAAATAAACATTCCAGTCCATAAGGTAAAAACGTATTCACTGAATATTGCATATAAACACCGGCGAATCAACACTTAGTGGGAAGAGCGCGTCTTTGTGTTCCATGTAAATTTTTCTCATAGGGCAACTTCAGAAAAAAAAGTGATATAATTCCAAGAAGAGGTAAAATTTGAACGTGCACTACACGCTCTAACAATTTCAACCTATTTATTTCCCATTTAGTTTGGAGATCATTTTTAGCATTTCAAACTAAGAGCCGTATGGGAGCAAAATGAGCCGAAGGGAGCCAGAAGAGCAACTCACCACGTATCGGAATGCTCATCACAGTGATACATGAAATACTGGTCTTTACCTTAACTGTTTCCAGCGTTGCCCCCTCTAAAATAACAACTAGTCGCCTTTCTGCCATGCGATCGTGAAGGCTTCGCATATGTTTTGGCTGTTTTGGTTCATATTCGTCTAAATGCTCAAGACCACGCTTTTCACCACCGTGGGCTGCCATGTTGCTTGAAAATGTCAGTCGCGGAAATAACGCATCATGGATAAAGGCGGAGTTATTCTATTTTAAGTCATTGAGGGATGGTTTCGCAGATCGAAAAAATAGCCTAGGCCAAAACTAAAACATTATTCTCAATAGAAATGGGGAAAAAATGTTTAAAGCAAACATATTATGTCAAGTTTGATTGGTTAATGACAAATGCAACCCCATTCACAAACATTCAACTTTATTTTGTAGAAATATCCACACATCTGGGACTGCTATTTACATTTACAATATTCTTAGTCATACACATTATTTCACTAACATTGATTGGGTCTTTGGCACATTCTCCTGGCATAACTGTAATTGTATCCGTATGGATAACAAGGTGCTTGTTACGTACATAAACATTCTACGTCTGCCTCTACTCAGTTTTAATAAAACAAAATACTCTATGTTAGTTTGATTACCCAGTCAGAACTCAATCATCCCCTGGATGTCTCTGGATTGATCACCATTTGGTCAGTTGCATTTGGACTTTGCTAATGCCCTTTATATTTTGAACCATAAGGAGATAGTCAGCACATCTGTAAGAAACGTTGCTGGGGTTTGTCAGGGCAGGTAAGGGTAGTAGGGCAGAGGTCAGAGTTTCCACAGATGACAGTAACCAGGAAGGAGGGTTCAAAGGGCATGAACTCATGGTATAGGTCAATGTCACAGTAGATCTGAAAAAAAACAATAAATAAAACATCTATTAGTGGGACTTTATATCTGGCAAAATGTTGGTGTCAGGCATCTACAGTTATAACTCTGTTGATCTACTATTATCCCTACCCGAGTGAATGAGGTGAGGAACAGATGAATGTGAGAAAGGCTCAAGAGAGAAAAGTCTCTGGGATACTTCTTCAAACTCTCTTTATACGCCTGAGACACAGACAAATAGATTGTATGAGATAAAAAGGAAGAAGGAAAGAATATCCCTCAAACACGTGCCTCGGGTACCAACCTAAACAGCCGTGATGAATGCTGATATTCGAATTGCCTAGATACCCCAGATTTGGAATTCTAGTGTCCTGACCTGTAGCGCCACCTGCAGGGCAGAGTACTGCATCCACATCTCCTGATGCTGAGTAGGGGTTAACGCCCCCACTTCCCCTCTGCCTTCTGTCACACTGGAGTAATGAGACCACACACACTCTGCTGTGGACCTGGGAGAATCACTCTGAGAATGGACTAAAGCACAGGTAATGGAGTGTGTTTAAGGCGAACAGGAATCAACGGACTAAAGCACAGGTAATGGAGTGTGTTTAAGGCGAACAGGAATCAACGGACTAAAGCACAGGTAATGGAGTGTGTTTAAGGCGAACAGGAATCAACGGACTAAAGCACAGGTAATGGAGTGTGTTTAAGGCGAACAGGAATCAACGGACTAAAGCACAGGTAATGGAGTGTGTTTAAGGCGAACAGGAATCAACGCACACAGACACACACAACAAAGAGGGCTGAAAGGCAAAAAACAGACTGTACATTATTTGTGTCGTTTGAACAACTCTGCAATATCATTACAATCCCAGAGACGGACCGAGAGCAGAAAGGTGCCTTACTGTTTGGTAGAAGGAGATGGAGAATATCTTTGGCCATCAAAGTCCCCAACGCCCCATAGTTTACAGCCCTGTCCAAAAATCATGCATATTTATTAAAACAATATGACAGGGTGGCATTCCAACCACGCTTATTGTTTGACAGGTAATGGAACACCCATCTGGGTTACCTGGGATAGGTAGGATGGAAAAGAGGCGGGACAAACATCCCCGTGGGAAAGACAAGTTCATTTTTAATAAGAAATGGGGTGATGGAGAATCTAGGGCAGAATATGGAAAGACATGGAGAGTGATTGTTCTGAAATTGAATATGTTTATAAAACATCTATATAAAATCTAATACGTTTATTAAACACTTATTCAAGATCTAATATCTAATATGTTTATAATATATTCATCCAAAATCACACATTACAAATAAGAGCTCACATATCAGCTCGTCCAGACTGGGAAAATAGTTTGTTTCGCCTCTTCTGCTGGAGAGAGAGAGACTGGATGTAGTTGAAAAAATAGTTGTGTTCATCGATTGTCACCTAAAAATATAAGAAATAAAAATACCCGTGTTTACAAAATAATGCAGACCAGAACAAGCTAATTGGGGTCAACAGGTCAAGTATTAAAACCCTCTGACCACCAGTAACTGAGGGTTTGCTAGATCACCCAAATCTGTCCTTCTGTACCTCAACAAAGCAGTTAACCATATCGCTCTCATGTTGTTGCTATAAATGTGTTTGCAGTAATTTTACCTGTTAAAGTAAGAATGAATGAACACTCTACCTTTGAATACAATTGGTTCAGCTCATCTTCACTGAAAGTGTTGTTTTCAAGTCTTGGTGTTAAAGACCAAATCTAGTAAAACACCAATTTCGAACGTTAAGTGATAATTAGAATACACAGTTATGTTTGAATAAGCTTTTCAGTAAATTGCATTCAAGTTTTACCTTATTCAAAACAGTAATACGAGAATCCTCATCGGCCCAAATTACATCGGCTAATTTAAACTTGATAGAGGAAAAGATATTCTGAATCATCTCCTCTGCCTAAAAAAACAGATAATGACATTTCATAATGTACACATTTATGAAGGAATAATGATACATGTCATTGCTGAATTGCCCATTCACACACTTCAATGCAACATTCTTTGTTCTCTCCATAAAGGCACACATGCACGCCACACAGACACAGCCTCTGACCTCTACGTATCCATTGGCCTCTCTCAGTAAGTGTGTCATGTCAAACCCTTTCTCTGTCTGCAGGACACACTGCTTCCAGCGAGGGACTTCCTGAGAGGAGCAAGTACCAACATAACTGTAATCAATAAAGTCAGTGTAATGCAAATATACAAGAGTTAACTGGTCCATATGCAGTCCATATGTTACTTACCTCCTTTTCGGTCCCCAGTGCTAAGGAGATGTAATTCTCTGTCTGAGCAAACCTGGAGTCCAGCGCTGGTATGACAGTATGGAGCAGACTGAAGACCATGAAGGTGTGCAGAGGACCTCTAAACATAGATGGTATCAGAAGATGTAAATTTATTGCTGTATTATTTATTATTGGCATTTTCCACATTTAGCCGACACGTTTATCTAGGGCAATTTATATTAGCCAGGGAACACATGTTTACTCCTATTGTACTGGCACTTCTGGGAATCGAACCAGCAACACTGGTGTTGCAAACGTGCTATAACCAACTGAGCGGCCAAGGAAATAACACAGCATATTTCTAAGGCTATACACACAAGAAGCTCTGTGGAATGAGATACCTTCAAACAGATCTGATTGTTTGTTATATTTTTAGCTTTATTAGCTTTAATAGGAAGCAGGGGAAGTATAAGCATCCTAGCTGCCGCTGGTATAGCATGGTGACGCCGGGCCGGGATGGAAGATGTCCTTACAGCCCCCAAGGCCCCCGGCAACAAAAATGATGGAACGGTATATAAGCATGTGATCCTGCTATATATGTACTAGCATCTGTTTGCAATAGCAGAACCAAAACATGCAACGTAAAATACAAATACAAAATATTTTCAAAATAAAGGGCCAATGATTATGTGTTAAGTTTGTTATGTTTTTTTTGAACACATATTTGATTGACTTAAAATACCTGTCTCTCAATTCATGCTTGTTTAGCCAGTTGCTAATTATGCTGGACATGTGGATGATGTAAGGAAGGTTGTGCAGGAAAACATCATCCGATTGGCTTACTGGATGGGGATGGAAGGTGGCCTGTAGACAACCCAGCCAATCAATGGCAGGGGACAGGGTCTGTGCAAAAACAAACAAACCGAATAATTCAGAGAAAACCAGACACACAAAAAACCAATAGGCCTGTCAGTTACTGAGGGGGAGGTAAGGGTACGAGAGAGGGGAAAGACTTCAGAGACAGTAACCTGGAGCTCTTTGATGGTTAAGCGTTGGTACAGCAGGCCCTGCTCCAAACGATGGGCTGGAGGAGAGGCCACTACGGCCAATTCAGAGGACAGGGAGATGAACAGACCTATGTGGATACTGGTACTGCTGATGGGAAAGCCTAACAGGCCCAGCAAACTCTTACACGAGGCGAGATATGGACGCAGACTCTGCGGGAGAAGATATCCAGAGTGAGCATGGGGGGGGGGAAGAAACGTTGCCACGTCGTAATCACCACATAGATGTGTCCAATAAGGTATGAATGGGTGTCTTCGATGTCTTCAACCAAAGTGGACAGTTGGAACATATACAAACATACAGACAGAGTCATATACTACGGCTTTCAGCCAATTGGCCATTAGGGCTCAAGGGAGCAATTGATAATGTAAAATAGATAGAGGCTTACCTGCGCGTTTGCTTTAGAACTCAGAGTCATGTTGTTCCATTCAATTGGTATCTGAAAATCTGGCTGATCAATCTATGTTAAAAGGGTGTATAAATTAATACTGGGTGGGGATATATTAAAACTCCAGTGAAAAGTTCTACGACAATAATCCATTACTATAGGTCTGATAAAGGGATAGTTCATCCAAATAACACGGATATGGAACTGTATAATGCCTTCCAAAAAATGCTCACCACCTTAAGCCACCACTGTTCTAGATGCAACATATTGCACGGTGAACTCGGCTCTGCTTCCTGCGTCTAGAGGTACTTTATTTAAATTAGAAATATGCCAGGCATATCCCATTAAATTTGATGCTCAACACCCCCCCCCGGATATAATTCTCTCCCTTTGCATTGTCTACCGCTAGCAGCATTACACCAAGTAACATTCTGAGTATGTGTTCTTAGCGATTCAAAGTAATTCTGATGGTAGCAAAAATATACTGTTGTTTTATATCCAAATCATAACATGTTGCACAAATTCCATGAACGACAGGGTACCAATATTAACAGTCTTTTAATTGTAATGAATACATTTACAAAAATAAACAACGTGTGTCATTGTGAAGCTTATAAGGTACTTATATCATTTGAAGATGATGTGTGAAAAGCTATGATTGATGATATGGATCCTGGACAATATACTCCAAGAAATGCTAATATTGTACCAGAACTTGGGATTTGTGCCACACATCTGCTGAAGAGGTAGTATTTGCAAACAGTGCTAGGGAAACTAAACCGAAGCATGGTTTACTAACCTTGACATTCATTTTGTAATTAAGTAAACAACCACACATCCAGTACCCCCCCCCCCCCCCC
>JACXGK010003403.1:23831-37855 GCA_016801125.1 Novumbra hubbsi | reverse complement strand
AATCACTTTGTGACAATTGCTGTTTTAAAAAGTGCTTTATAAATACATTTGATTGATTAATCTGTTGGCTGTATACAGTTTTACTGAATGAGTGTGTTTCTTTCAGGAGCAGAGGACATGTTTCTATGAACCGGTTACCTGCAGCGACTCTGACTCCCAATCTACTAGCTCTCTATGCTTAGGCTTTCCCCCCTCCCCAACCACATACCTCCACTCCCCCACTGCTTACCAACCCTCCAGCCCCCCAGTGGAGAGGAGAGGCAAGAAGACGGGGGAGACATTGCCTCTTGCAGCATTCTCAGGTAACAGACACGCTCTCACCACAACACAAACACCAACACACATACACCAAGACACATCAACTCTACTAAATATTAATGTATTTAGTTTGTGTGCCTGCTCCTTTGACAGGAAAGAAGAAGGAGCGTTTGTTTCACTTCCTGTTCGAGATGCTCCAAACACCCTCCATGCGGAGCTGCATCTGGTGGGTCCAGTCCTCTTCCGGAACCTTCCAGTTCTCATCACAGAACAAGGAGCGGCTGGCCCAGCTCTGGGGCCACAGGAAGGGTAATCGCAAAACCATGACCTACCAGAAGATGGCACGTGCCCTCCGAAATTACAGCAGAACGGGCGAGATCAGCAAAGTGAAGAGAAAGCTGACATACCAGTTTAACGAGAGGACACTGAGGGGTCTGCAGGGAGGTTTTTAAAGGATTGAACTGGTGGATTTTTGTGAACAGAAGGAGCAGTATACCAAAAGGACACTGAGGGGGCCAATAACTTACTCACCAGAAGATGCGTTAAGGGGCTTCAAGGAAACACAATGACAGATAATGGCTACAGGATTAGAAGATGCTTGATCCCTGACTGAACACAGATAAATACTGAGTATTTGTAAAAGGAAAAAGAGGAGTGATTCAAATGTACAAGTCATGAATGCGTAAGCCTGCACGGGAAGGATGGGTTCCAGTCTATTGCTAAGATTCCAATGGGCTCCATCATGTGCCAATGATTCTCATATTTCTTCAATTTTTCAAATAGTAATGTTTATTAATGACAGACATCCTCCAATAACATTAAACTATTTTATTTATTTCTCTCTCAACAGTAAACGTTGATATCTATTGCTAAGCAACTGGTTTTCGTATGTCCAGCCAAACCAGTGTCTAAGGTCACGTCCAAATATTTACCTAAAAATACAAATTGAAACACAAAATTCCATGGCAAATGTAAAATTGTGTGACTGTAACTTAGACAAAAGACACTCACAGAGTAATTGTAAATTTTTAGTTTAGATAGCTTAGATTAATTCAGTGTTTTAAGCGGAAATTGGGCTTGGTAGACAATTTCACTGATGTAATATTGTTGGATGTTATCAGAGCCTGTTGTGGCAAAAATACTTTTAAACTTTTCAATAAACCTTTGTGATATAAGATAGATAACATTCACGCTACCTGACATGACATAATATTCTCTCTTAGACTTTGGCAAAGAGGGTCAAGTATTGTAAAGTTAGTTAAAGGCACTGCTACTCACAATATTAGACAGCTTCATTGTCTGCAACATGTACAGTTTGAGGCTAGACTCTGCAGGTGAAACTGGAGATATATTTCTTGTAAATCCGAGGATTGCCAATATATATGAACTACTTCATAAGTAGATTTTAAATACATTTTGAAAGGGGATGATTATTTTATTCACATAGAAGATGTAACCATTTTGGATCAGTAGATGTTTTTTTTTCAATATTATCAATTGTGTCTGATTCACTTATATTGAGATGTGTTTTAAAATAGTGTCTTGTACCATATGTTGTTTTTTGTCCTGTGATTTTAATAAAAAAGGAGAAACACGTTGTGGGCACAGAATAAGATAATCATGTGAAACAGCTCACAGGCTACTGGGGCTTCCACATTATGACTTCCACAAAAGCAATCCACAAAAAAGTTCAACAAAGTCTCACGACGTCTACTGTGTTAAAAAGTATCAACAGAGCTTCAGGACATCTCCCGTTTTGAAACATGAAAAAACATTTATTCAAAAAGGAAGTGCCCTTAATTTGACAACTAAAATGGTTATACTCTTCTCGTCTTATCTTTCATTGGTCACTGTACTCTACGGATCTTTTCTTTCGTTGCTTGTTTTTTAGCTTTCATAGCAAGTTCACGTTTTGGCCAACAATGTGGGTAAACGGCAGTGGTTAGGAGTGGTGTTTTACTGGTGCAGCTTAGATAGTTGTGCGCCTTCACATCATAGTCAGTTAGTCCGTTTAGAGGATGGAAAGCTGCCAGGGCATGGAAAGTGGTCTCCACAGCCTTGTAAACACACAGCATGCTCCCAGGGCCGTATGCAAAACCACCAAACCGCCACAAAAACAGTCTGGTTAATGAATAACAGCACAGTACCACTGAAGCAGAGAATAACTGAACACAACCACATATGCCAAACAAAAAAGTTTTTTGTTAGTGGAGATAAACTTTCCATTGTATTTATTCTTATCGACATTGTTTTTTTAGTGTATCACAAGCAAAAGAAGTCTGGCTATTACATTAGTGAATTAAAATAATAAGTCCTAAGTCCTAATAATGTCCTGAGACCGTAACCCAATACGTGCCATGTTTTTGGGACAGAAAAAACAGACAAATACTAGGGGGGTCTACCCAGATTGACCTAATGGATAAAAACATACTACTACTACTGGGTTAGTAAGGTGTACTCTACTGCTACTGGGTTAGTATGGTATACTACTACTACTGGGTTAGTAAGGTGTACTCTACTGCTACTGGGTTAGTATGGTATACTACTACTACTGGGTTAGTAAGGTGTTTTCTACTGCTACTGGGTTAGTATGGTATACTACTACTACTGTGTTAGTAAGGTGTTCTCTACTGCTACTGGGTTAGTATGGTATACTTCTACTACTGGGTTAGTAAGGTGTTCTCTACTGCTACTGGGTTAGTATGGTATACTACTACTACTGGGTTAGTAAGGTGTTTTCTACTGCTACTGGGTTAGTATGGTATACTTCTACTACTGGGTTAGTAAGGTGTTCTCTACTGCTACTGGGTTAGTATGGTATACTACTACTACTGGGTTAGTAAGGTGTTTTCTACTGCTACTGGGTTAGTATGGTATACTACTACTACTGGGTTAGTAAGGTGTTCTCTACTGCTACTGGGTTAGTATGGTGTTCTCTACTGCTACTGGGTTAGTATGGTATACTACTACTACTGGGTTAGTAAGGTGTTCTCTACTACTACTACTACTACTACTACTACTACTGCTGTTTTCCATGTTGTCAGTATCTTGAGAGATTGTAAACATGCTTGTTGTGCTATTGTTCTGTCTGCATGCTACTTTCTGCATGTTGTTCTATTGGGGACTGCGGTTGAAAATTAGCCGGCTGGCTAAAATCGGCACTTCTTCCGAAATGTTGATTAATGTGCACAGTCCCTGTAAAAATACAATACTGGGATAGGAAGGTGTACTACTACTACTGGGCTGGTAAGGTGTACAACCACTATTAGAAAATGGCACTTAAAGATGATTTGAACTTTATGTGCTTATGAAAGTGCAACATTTTGTAATAAATCCCATTCAGGTTATGGATTCTATCAAATGGTTTAAAGATGATGCACGAAACATGCCAATATACAAAATCAGATGGGATTTTCAGCTGCTATCAGATGGACAGATGGCATCCTTATATCCTATGTTCTTGTTTCTTAAACAAAGGTCAATGTACTTCACCCTAAATGGGCACTCCTGGAATCAATTCCAGGACTTAGCTTCCTTTACAAAATAAGAACAGCTTGACAGAAATGTCCATGTTTTACATAGGTGGGGTTTTCTGTTAATAAATCTGCAGTGAATACATATTTTACTCCTTTCCATTCACAGTTGTATAGCCCGTTATGAAAACTCATCAAGCAAGAATAATAACAACGCACTTGACAGAGAAGTACGTTTCCGCGTCGCTGTGAAACCTGCTGGTGATATGATGTCATCTCTTACAGTGCGGAAGTAGGAAGGGGGAATTCCTGGTGCAAGCTAGGATTAAGCTAGCTTTGTCGCTTTGACGACAGAAAGCGTTTACCACTTTATTAACAAAATGTCGGAAAATTCTCGCCGCATATATTATATGTGATATTGAACTGGTGTCAGTTGCTTGTTCAGCAACAGTCATCCAGATATAGCCTGCTAGCCAGGCTGCTAATCACATACCTAGCTGGTTAATTAGCTAGCGAACATTACTAGCCTTGCCCAACGTTTCAACAGAAAAAGGTAAGAATTCTTAAAAATTAGAACAGCTAGATACTAAATGAATGTCGTTAGCTGCCTGTTGCCACTGAGTTGTCCTTACTACCTGACGTCATTACAATGGCTAACTCGAATAAGCCATGTTGCGAGCTAGTTTGCCTCACGTTATTCTAGCCAGCTATGCAAACGGTATTGTTGACAACCTTAGTATCTAAGCTTTATTGCAATAGCTAGCTACACTGTAGCTAAAACCCTCTACATTAGTTGCGACGACTGGAACAAGGCAGTACTAGTGAGGTAATGTAATAATAGTGTGTTTTTTTATTAACACTGTAATTAGCGATCAGGTATTAGCATCCTAGCTGGTGAAGACAGGATAACCAGCTAGCTATTTTCCGATGTATCATTAGAATAGAATGTTAATATCCAGCGAGTTAGGAACGTATCGACTGTTGTCGGTGTCCTACTATTTGCTTTGATCAATGTCTGCGGTCAGGTCGATTTCGGACTGCTATATCGCTGCTGATGTGTGTGTGCATTATTTTGGGTGAAAATGCTCGAGGGGGTGTGGCATATAGCAAAGACTAAGGGTGACGTTGTGTACCGTTAGAGCACTGCGCTCGAATGCAGTAATTATGTGTATAGGTATATTATGAACTGGGTGGTTTGAATGCTGAACTACCTTCTATATGATATAACTTTCACTGTTCTAATTGCCAATAATTGCCTATATGCCACAAACCCTCGTGCTCTATTGCTTAATAGTATTTGCATAACATCATACTGCAACCATGGTTACTCCCTGGCTAATGAGTCGTTGTCTGCACGAGCCCGACTGTTGAACACAAATGGTATTTCAAAGTTCTCCGCCGCGTTCATTCTTTGGCTGGTAGGAAGTGGGACCGTGAGGTAGAAGTAACCTGGCTAGCATGTTGTTATTTCTGGTTGTGTTTTTATGGTCCTGACATGACGAACTGATCAGTGTTACCAACCACCTGAACACAACTGACAAAGGAAGGTCCCTTCCAGTCAGCAGGAAATCTGACTCTCGACCATTGTTAAAAAAGAAAATGCAAACCAGAAGTGATATTTCTCTGTCTCCTCACATGTGTATGAATCATATTGATAGTGTGTATCTAAAAGCAGCATGGTGCAGCCCCAGGCAGACATAGCCCTGCACTGGGAGATGGCCACGGATGAGGGGGGTGGAGCCCTTCGAGTTCCACCTGAACTGGCATCTAATGAGGTGGTTACAAGACTGCTGGGTGACAACCAACAGCTCAGAGGTAGGACACGCTTCAGACACACACACAAACATCACACATCAATTAAATTTTGTGTGTGTGCACGCTCACGGTTGGTCGTGTGCACGCTCATGGTTTGGTGGGTGTGTGTGTCTATGCTTGTGTGTGTTCGCTCATGGCTTGGTGGGTGTGTGTGTCTATGCTTGTGTGTGTGTGTGTGTGTGTGTGTGTGTGTGTAGAGGCATTGCGGTGCAGTAATCAGGCACTCCGCGAGCGCTGTGAAGAGATGGAGGAATGGCAGAGGAAGTCCAGGGAGGAGAGAGAGTTCCTCAGCTGTCGTTTCCAGGAGGCCCGGGCCCTGGTGGAGAGACTGGCCAGAGAAAATCACAGCCTTTCCAGCCTGATCAACCCCGCCAACCCTGGGTCCAACGACGGCGCTGAACCCGGCCTGCTGGTCAACGGGCCCGGCTCCAGTCCAGGCACCTGCAGCTCTAACAGGCCTCCTGCTGGGGAGAGAAGGGGAGGGGACCAGGGGAGGAAGAGCTCAGAGGCCAACGGACCCATTGCGTCCCCTCTGGTCAGTAGCTGGATGGGGGACAGAGGGAAGAAAGACTAAAATATATACCTGCCAAATAAACACTGTTTATTTTCTGCATGTCCTGGTTGACAGACAGCAGATAAGAGAGGGCCGGAGAGAGGAGAGGAACATGAACAGCTGATGCTCAGCAGCTTGGTAAGAACCTGTGAAAGACACATAGTGAGTGAGAGTGTATGTCTCAGCCTGTGTGTGTGTGTCTCTGTACGTGTGTGTGTGTGTGTGTGTGTATTTGCGCAGGGTGAAGTCAATGTGCTCAGCAAGGGTGTGGTGGGAGGGGCAATGGCCAGATAAGCCATTGCCCGTCCCACCTTCCACGTGTTCCTGATCTTTCCAATCACCACTCTGCCTCATAGATTGTCCCTAACTACAGAAAGTGTGTCCCTTTCTGTCTGTGTTCTTTTGTGTAATAAAGAACTTGAATATGGCCTTCTGCCACAATGCCTTTCTGTCCAACCACTTTAGAAACCTTTTCGTATTCTGTTAGTTGAATGCACAGATTGTTTGTGCATCTTTTTCTGTTGGCAACACCAGAACATATAGTGACATGGTACTTCCCTCTCAACCCTTTCTTTTTCCATCTCCTGCTGTTTGTTTCTCTCTTCATCCTCCTCTTCTCTCTCTCTTTTCTATACACCACTGTCACCCCTATCCTTTCTCTCCTCTATACACCCCTATCCTCTCTCTCTATATATATATATATATATCTACCTGTCACCCCTATCCTCTCTCTATACACCACTGTCACCTCTATTCTCTCTCCTCTATACACCACTGTTTCCCCTATCCTCTCTCCTCTATACACCACTGTCACCCCTATCCTCTCTCCTCTATACACCACTGTTTCCCCAATCCTCTCTCCTCTATACACCGCTGTTTCCCCTATCCTCTCTCCTCTATACACCACTGTCACCTCTATTCTCTCTCCTCTATACACCACTGTTTCCCCTATCCTCTTTCTCCTCTATACACCACTGTCCTCTCTCCTCTATACACCCCTATTCTCTCTCTTTCCTCTATACACGACTGTCACCCCTATCCTCTCTCTCTGTAGCCCACAGCGGGTGGGAACCCTGTTCTCCAGCTGCTGAAGGGTCACAGGGAACAGTTGGAAGAAGGGATGAGAGATCTTCTGAGGAGGAATGATGAGTTGGAGAAAGAAAGGGAGGAAGGAGAGCGGGAGAAAGAAGAGCTTCGCCGCTCTGTTGAAGAACTTCGAACCAAACTGGTTCAGGCACAGGTATTTAGTCTCACAAACGTGTGTGTGGCTTTGAAACATGGACATTGTATTGAAGGCTAGGTGTGTTTATTTGTTTTGTTCGTCATAGACTGGTGTACTCACCGTGGAAATGCTTCAGCGTTCTGATGGCTCTCACCAATCTGACAGGTATGACATAATTTCCTCTCAAAGTCAACGTTACTTCCTGCACCGTTACTACCTGTCAAGCCGCATGTAATTCACAGTGACATGATGTCCAGCTGAAAATTACATTAATTTGAATCTCTTATTTTCTGCTGTCTTGATTGGGTCCTGGTGTAACAGAGTTACAGAAACGTACTGTAAACTCCCACTGGAAGTAGCTGAAAATGGCGTAGATGGGGTTTAAATATTTGGTTTCATTTGTATATATCAAACAGTGCCTGTGTAGCATAGCATGTCACATGGTCGTAGGAGGAAGCACATTGAAGGAAACCTGCTGTGTTGCTCTAGTTCACTGTCAATGAAAGACATGGAAGCCATTAGGAACCTCTAAGACATATATAAGAAACATAACTAAAACCTTAGGCCTACTCAAAACAACAACTTTCCCGAAAGATCAGGAACAGTCTCCATGACGTAGGTGTGGGTGTGTATCATCTGCGGAAGACTTCACCAACCAAGTTACAGAGAAGGCCACTGCAAAACTCTGATGGTTAGGTCATAGTTTGCTAAGAAGCACAGAAAATATCCTGCAAGGATCTGTTGTCTGTATGATATGGTGTTCTGATATGGTTCCTGGTGTTTTGGGCAGGCGTGGCTGCCACTGTAACTGGCTCACTTGTCTTCATTGATAATGTCACTGCTGATTCTGTGTGCATTGAAACCTTTCGTCTGCTGAAAATCCATTGAAAGTCGCTTCATTGATCATACAGCAAATTAACAATAATAAGCTACAAGCACTTCTCCTGCAGCAGTCATTGTCATCTCTGATAATTGATATTGTTTTCTAAAACTGTTAAGGTTATTGTTATTGTTTCGGTTACATTCTGACCATGGCTTCCACTGTTCTACTATCAGTGTTGATGTTTTGCCTCTGTTCTCCTCAGCTCCTACCTTGCCAAACTCACAGAACAGCTGCAAGCCACAAAGGGCAGGTAAGTACAAATGTGTGTGTGTGTGTTTCAATGTAAATAGAAAAATGTTACAGGCAAAAACAAATGAACCATTTTTACAACCTGGCATTGTTGGCCGCTGGTCATCAAGGTCATGCTCTACAGCCAAAATGGGTCCCTGAAAGTTACGTTTTATGCCTCGTTTTTGTTTTTCTTCCATTTCTTTGGATTTTCTCATTAGCCACCCATGACTTTCTGTTTTCACTGGGGTGTGAATTATGATGATAGAAACGGCATACTTTTAGTCATTTCTCGTCATGGTAAAGGAGGACACTGATCGCCAGCAGGACAATGATCCAAATCCTTACATCAGATCCACACAAACACGTCTCTCTGACCTTCGAATCAAGGTTTGGCCGTGGCCATCCCGGTACCCTGACTTAAATCCTATTGTAGACATGTGGGGTGATCTGAAGAGGAGAGTCCACAAGCATGGACTGTTGACTCTAAAGGATCTAATCTGCACATTTTAGTCCAGCTTCTTTAGTTTGGCTAGTTATCTTTTGATAATTGTGGCTGACATTATACTTTGTGTGTATCTAACTACTACATATTTTTCTGGTCCTAAATGTTGGTATTAATGTGCATTGTGTGTATCTGCTCGGTGTGTGTGGTGCACTATAGACACAGGGAGCTTCAAGAGAAGTTGGATTCCCTCCAGAAGAGATCTGCTCAGACAGACCGGGCTGAAGTAATGCTGAAACAGAAGGATAAAGACTGTAACCAGGTATACACACGATCACACAGCCTCTCTCACACACACACACTCTGACTGTGTCACAAACATTCTCTTTCACTGTCTCATTGATAATCACACTTAATATAAGTGTGTATTAATATAAGTAATATTAAAGAAGTTTCATAGATAATTATGGAATCTCATAGATAATCACACAGCTCTAACACTCACACTCCCTGTCTCGCACACACTCTTTACTAACAGTTATTTCTGCTAAAGCAGTCATTTCTGTGTATGTGTGTAGCTGGCTAAGGACGGTGAGGCGCTGAAGGCCCAGGTGACATCTCTCCTTGGAGAACTAAGAGAGAGGCAGAGTTGTCTTGAACGGAGTCAGCAAGACTGCAGAATCCTGGAAGACAAGTAGGGCCGCGTGTGTGTGTGCGCGTGCTTGGGTGAAGGTCATTACCGAAGAATATCTTGAGGAATGAGGACATTTTGGGTTATGGGTTATGATTAGGGCTAAAATTTGGGTCAGGCTTAAGAGAGTAGAGGTTTAGGAGCAAGGGTTAGGTTACGTTTAGGCATAAAGATTAGGTTATTGGGGTTCAATTTGGGTTAAGCTGAGCACCAGTTTAATGTTTAGGCATGAGTATTAGGCTATGGAGGTAAAGGTTGCGGTACGGTTTAGGCATGAGTATTAGGCTTGGAGGTAAAGGTTTTGGTTACGTTAGTGTGAAGGGTTAAAATATAAAAGGTCTATAATGCCGGACCTTTCATAGTAAAACCGTTGTGTGTGTGTTTGTTGCAAGTTGGTTTATAATTAGTGTTTGTGTGTAATCCGTGTTTTTTAATGTGTGTGTGAAATCAGTGGTTTGTAATGTTTGTGCGTGTTTAATTGTAACTGGTGGTTTATAATGTGTGTGTTAGGTGTATGTGTGTAATTGGTGTTATAGGATGTGTGTGTATTTGGTGGTTTATTGTGTGTGTGTTTTTGCTGATTTATAGTGTGTGTGTGATCTGTGGTTTATAATGTATGTGTGTGATCTGTGGTTTATACTGTGTGTTTATAATGTGTGTGTGTGATCGGTGGTTTATCGTG
The DNA here is from genome assembly GCA_016801125.1 of Novumbra hubbsi. Lineage (NCBI taxonomy): Eukaryota > Metazoa > Chordata > Actinopteri > Esociformes > Umbridae > Novumbra > Novumbra hubbsi. Next base: position 27,605 of record JACXGK010003403.1, on the reverse strand, counting down.
TCTAGGCTGAACAGTGCTCTGGAAGCACTAGCAGCGTCTGAGAGGGAGTTGGAACAGCAGAAGACACAGCATTCGGTCACCGTGGATAAACTCCTGCTACAGACACAGAACTTAGAGACCGCCCTCAAGACCGACCGACTGGTGATCACCGAGGAGAGGTACACCAGGAATGTGCATTGGGCATAGTTGTATTACTAGTATCTTAAGAAATATGTGGTTAGGTGTGTATTATCTCTTGTAATGTCCCTAAAATGGCAGTTTTGATGGGGAAAGAGCGAGCTCAGATTGTGCAGCGGGAAAAGCATTGAGTAGTGCCAAACCCGGCCTTTGAACTAGAAGCCATTGTTAGAGAAGCTAGCCGGCTAAGATAGCCATGTATATGCTATTGACTTAGTTTATCTTGTCTGTACGTCATTCCCAAGCTCATTTTGTTTATACAGCAACCTCGTTTCACGCACGTCTGGGCCTTCGCGTTGCAAAATCCGCATCCAACAACATTTATTTAAGGTTGAATCTGCCTCTTGACCAATCAGCACTTGGATATGAACTGTTGTTAACTAGCCTAGCACACTGTGATAGACAGAGAAAAAAAATGGCATTGCAGAAACACTACAGACAAGACAGAACTGTCAAAACCGTATATGTGAAGTACTTAACGACAGAAAGAAATAAGAAGATATTGCAACATCCAATACTTACACCAACATAATCTGTATATTTCTCAGAAGAGTTTATTTACTTTTGGATTGCTTGTGTCAGTCCTCTTACTCTTTTACTCTTTAACGGCCCCGGCAGTTCACTTTTACCCACGGCCCCGGCAGTTCACTTTTTATACTTGTGACTGTAGTAACCCTCCCCTTCTCTCTCCAGGAGGAAGTTAGCCCAGCTGCAGCATGCGTACACCTGTCTGTTCAGGGACTATGACTCCAAACTCAAGAATGAGGTACGTAAGTGATGGAGCTTGTTTCAGAGACGGAGGGAGTGTGTGTGTGTGTGTGTGTGCCTGTACTTCTATACTTGTGAGGACAATACCATGACAGCCAACTTGATTGGCAGGGATTTATAGCTCCCCTGTAGCACTTTTGTGATTGGCTAGAATTCACCCATGTGTGGAAGGTTTCAGCTTTGTTAAGATGAATGCTGCAGAGGTCATGTGACCCTACTTCCTACATAGTAACAATTGTTCCTTGACTTGTAGTTGGAGCCCTCAACTGCTCAACTATATGTTTCCCTGCTGTTAGCACCACCACAAATGGTGACCCTCACTCTCTAGGTTCTGTGTCAAGGTCCTGGCAAGTATAGAAATATGTGTGTGTGTTTGGGGGAGAGGGAGAGTCTGTACCTGATGAGCACAACCCCAGTCACTGGATAAGAGTCTGACACTGATGTTCGTCTCTCTGGGTAAGAGTCTGTACTGACACTGGTGTTAGTCTCTCTGGGTAAGAGTCTGTACTGACACTGGTGTTAGTCTCTCTGGGTGGGGGTCTGTACTGACACTGGTGTTAGTTTCTCTGGGTAAGAGTCTGTAATGACGCTGGTGTTAGTCTCTCTGGGTTAGAGTCTGTAATGACACTGTTGTTAGTCTCTCTGGGTAAGTCTGTAATGACACTGGTGTTGGTCTTTCTGGGTAGGAGTCTGTTAATGACACTAAATCATGTTTTCAGTTTAATGTGTGTGTGTTTGTGTGTGTAGGATGGAGATGTGTGTGGGCGTCTGGAGGAAGCAGAGAGGGCTTTGGCTCTGAAACAGGATCTGATTGACAAGCTGAAAGAGGAGGTGGAGCAACAGAGAGGATCCCTGGAGACTGTCCCTGTTCTGACCGCACAGGTACACACACACACCCCTGTTCTGACCGCACAGGTACACACACACACCCCTGTTCTGACCGCACAGGTACACACACCCCTGTTCTGACCGCACAGGGACACACACACCCCGGTTCCAACCGCACAGGTACACACACACCCCTGTTCTGACCACACAGGTACACACACCCCTGTTCTGACCACACAGGTACACACACACCCCTGTTCTGACCACACAGGTACACACACCCCTGTTCTGACCACACAGGTACACACATTCCTGTTCTGACCACACTGGTACACACACCCCTGTTCTGACCACACTGGTACACACACCCCTGACCGACCACACAGGTACACACCCCTGTTCTGACCACACAGGTACACACAGTAGTTTTTAGTGTCTTTAGCCTCTTTTAAATTCTGTGTGTTTCAGGCTGAGATCTACAAGGCTGACTTCCTGGCAGAAAGAGAGGCCAGGGAGAAACTCAACCAGAGGAAAGAGGAGCTCCAAGAACAGCTGAACACAACACACGCTGAGATAGAACGCCTCAAACAGGAAGGAACCTCAAGGTACCACACGCACATACATACACACGCACTACGCTAACACCAAACACTCCACAGAAATGTAATTTCTTCATTCAAATAGACCCTGTGTTTTTTTCCAGGGCTCGAATGGAAGAGATGCAGCAAAGACACTTGGGACCCCACATCCCTCCACAGCCAGGTAATTGCACCTAACCGTAACCTCATGGGGACCCCCACCACCTCATGGGGACCCCCACCCCCTCATGGGGACCCCCACCACCTCATGGGGACCCTCACCACCTCATGGCGATCCCCTCACGGGCACATTTTCCTTTTTACTACTAACCTGGTGTAACTACCAAACACACACTGTTTGATTTCCATGAACCAATTTTACTCTGATCTCTTATCATCTACTGGGTCTTTCTCTGCCTCCTGTTCACTGTGCCCGTTTCCTCTCTCCTCTTTTCTGTGTCTTTCTCCTCTCCATCCCTCCCTTCCCGTTGATCTTTCTCCTAGGTGCGTTCCCTGGAGGTGCCTTCAACACGGCTCCTCCCCCTTCATCTTTTCGTAGTGTGGGATTGGCCGGCGGAGTGGTGGTGGGGGGGCCGGGAGGCGGGGCTGAGGAGCTTCCAGACTACCGCTGTCCGAAGTGCCAGTACCAAGCCCCCGACATGGACACGCTGCAGATACACGTCATGGACTGCATCCAGTAACACACTCAGATGTACACACAAACACACACGTCATGGACTGCGTCCAGTAGCACACTCAGATGTACACACAAACACACATCATGGACTGCGTCCAGTAGCACACTCAGATGTAAACACAAACCCACACGTCATGGACTGTATCCAGTAACACACTCAGATGTTCACACAAGCACAAACACATCGTAGGTCTGTGGGTTCTGCATGTCCGGGTTCTCCAGATAATGGTCTAAAATGTGAAGTCAGCCTGCTTTGGGCCCCGGACTATGCAGTTAGTCACACACAGGTTTTACCAAGCAGAACCAACTGGCCCAGTTAGTCACACACAGGTTTTACCAAGCGGAACCAACTGGCCCAGTTAGTCACACACAGGTTTTACCAAGCGGAACCAACTGGCCCAGTTAGTCACACACAGGTTTTACCAAGCGGAATCAACTGGCCCAGTTAGTCACACACAGGTTTTACCAAGCGGAACCAACTGGCCCAGTTAGTCACACACAGGTTTTACCAAGCGGAACCAACTGGCCCTGTTAGTCACACACAGGTTTTACCAAGCGGAACCAACTGGCCCAGTTAGTCACACACAGGTTTTACCAAGCGGAACCAACTGGCCCAGTTAGTCACACACAGGTTTTACCAAGCGGAACCAACTGGCCCAGTTAGTCACACACAGGTTTTACCAAGCGGAACCAACTGGCCCAGTTAGTCACACACAGGTTTTACCA
>JACXGK010003403.1:0-23731 GCA_016801125.1 Novumbra hubbsi | reverse complement strand
AGTCACAACATTTTCAGTGGAACTCCTGTTAGCAGCCAAGACACAATGTTCATTTTTTTTATATTCACATTTGCCATGAGGCTGAGAAAAGTTGCAGTTCAAACAATATTTCAATGCAATTCTGCATATTTTGCCTTTTTTGAGTGACTCCAACATTGAAACAAAGTTAGTGGGAAGCCCATGTCATGTCAGAAATAATAATTCCACAATGAATCTTCTATGCGGCCATGCTTTTATTTTGGTTCATTGTTAGTTTCTCTGTCATTCTTTTATTTACAGATGTATACATATTGTATAACATCTGGATTATCGTGTTAAGATTTGATCTGATTGTAGTTTTTTAAGTTTACCCCCTCGCAAAAACAAACCTGCACGGTATCTTTTTTTCTGTCAAACACACACAAACAAACCCACACCTAGATAGATTGCAGGATGGGGGTTAAGAAAGACAGACTGTAGATTATCTGCATGATTACATTGTCTTAGACCTTCCTCACAACTCCTTCATCCTTTTTTTTCCCGTGCCATTGCCAGATGGTAGACTGATAGATCACGTGTGAATGACCTCTTACCTCTGACCCCTACCCCAAGCCTTGCGTCTGTATCTGGACAGCCAGTCTGTCTGTCTGAATGTAAGCATATGATAATCCACCAGGTCTTCGTGTTGGAATGTTATCTGTAACTAGAGGTCTTTCAAGGAAAGACATTGTTTTAAATTGTGCAGGAGACATAATAAATATATAAATATATCTACAGCAAAGGGTTGGTAGGTGTTTCTGACTGAATATAGTATTTTAGCTGTTAATAGTATTTCATTTCATGTTAATGTTTATCTTATGTTTATCAGATTTTGGTCTCATACGGTTGAGCCATGATTTACAGCAGTAGAAGATGCAAATACACAGATATTGACCCCTCTTTTGCAAGGGGGTTCCCAAACTTCTAAGGCTCCACACACCCATTCTCAGCCATAAAATCCAAAAAGGACTTCAACGTAGAAGAGGTGGTCATAGTTCTGGGGTTGGAGCGGTCCAGAGCCGGATTAACAACACAATTCAGATCCACACAAAATGTTAACACATGGATGTTCAGAGGAGGTATTTTCAACATTATCAAAGTTAGGAGAGTATACATTGACCAACATTACCTGTGTGTGCAAGATGGTGCCCGTTACAACTAAATACCTTTTGCTGTTAAATAATCCTGATTAATAGTGTCCTCCTGATGACAAGAGGAAGTTGTATGCTTCTCCTGAATTTGCACTAATGGATCAATATCATTATTAGTGATCGCAGGGATTTCAGCTACATTTTCAATGATCATAATGATTATTTATAATCTCTCATTAAACTCTGATGAGGAAATGAAAAGGCTTTCCATGTGATCTGCAACAATTTCAACAAGACAATAAACAATGCATGAACTTTAACTTTAATAGCTGGAGCCGGCCCTGACCAATACGGTGCCCTAGGCAAGATTTTAGCTGGTGCCCCCCTTGAAATGCAGCCAATTTCACTCAGCTCCTTTGGCGCACCCATGGATGAACGGCGCCCCTAGCATTTGCCTGTTCCATCTATGCTGCGGGCCGGCCCTGAGCTGGCGGCAGCAACCGATGTCCCTATATAGTGCTTATTCAAAGCATACTTCGCCCCCTTGAACTTGCTCGCATTTTGTCATGCGAGTGCATTTAAAGTGCATGCATTCTTGGCAGAACATACAGAATAGTCTGATGCGGTTCACATTAATTATTAATATACTGCAGGTAAATTAAAAAAATAGATATTAGGTTTCTAATTAGGGTCAGGATTAATATGTAATGAAACATGGGACTTAAGACATGAGCAGGTTCATAAAACAATAGGACGTTGTATGTGTCTTTTTTAAAAACACAATACAAATCACTGTATATGCACATTGGGGTGCAGTATAGCCGAGTTTGTTTAAAGTAGTTTTGTTAAAATGTATCGACTGTAAGTCGCTACAAATAACAACGTCAGCTAAATGACTACAGTGCAAATGTAATACAGCAGGGTTCCAGCAAAGTGATAAAGAAGAAACCCCCAAACCCTTTTTAATATCTTTGCAAAGAAGCGAATGAGTGCAGTATGAAGAGACAACCGCTGTAGTCTCTGAAAATATTTATTGAAAATGTGTAACTTTATTGAAAATGTGTAGCTACCGTGCGTGTCCGTGGTAGTGACGTCACTACGCCGCAGACGCATTTTCGCGACTCGTCTTGCAGGTCCAACGCGCTTTCTCCATTCATAGTCGACGATATCCACTAACCACGCATTAAGTCTGTTTTGTAACGCTTTTCTCTCTTTTAGCGTAATCCGAGGCAACCAGCTTGCCCAACTAGCTATATTCCAAACAGACTAACTATTCATGTCGGCTACCTCTCCCCCCACCCCACCGGCCGATGCTTCGGCGGGGACGGAAGCATGCTTTCCTCCGGGGTACAAGCTTTTTCAGCCCGAAGAGCACGGCCTGGACGCCGGTTTCCGCCTGACGAGTTTCTCGGATATGAAGGGATGAGGGTGTAAGGTCCCCCAGGAGGCTCTGCTCAAACTCCTGGCGGGATTGGAACCCGGGGACCAAGGCTCCGATTTCGGACAACTCCCTCCCAACACCCCCACTGGACCCCGACTAGGTACAGTAGCAACGCTATTCTTTTGAACAGTTCGTTGGTTGCTCGTATAGGTAGACTATTTATTTGTTTGTTAGTTGGCTTAAGTTGTTACTGCTTTTATTCCCTTGAATAGCAAACGACTAACATGTACGGATTTAATTGTTGCAGTCAAGTACTACTGAAGGCTTCAGGCAACTACCTATGTAGTTGACAATATCTATTTTCTGGCAAGTCAGTCAACTGCAGTATAGCAAACGAAAATAAATGTTGCTATAGTGACTAACGTTAATTCTCAAAACAAGTTAATGATATATGGGGACTTCTCCAATAACAATATAACTGACGTTTGCTAATCCTCATAAGTGCACCTTTATGACATTGGACTTAGCTAGGATAACGTTATTCATTTACTAACAACAGTTAGCATAATAATGCAACTAAAGCTTCTTGAGTAAGAGTCGATCGTCTGCTAGAGCGATTTAACTTGTATGAACCTGAAAGTAATAAGGACAGCTCTAAGAACATCTAGGTCAGTGTTTTTCACAAAGTTTCTAATTGTGGCCACTTTGGTTGATAAGACCAAATGTGAGGGCCTCCACAACAAAATAATTGTAACCCTTCATGCAATGGTGGACACATCAAGGGCTGCACAGGTGGCCAGCAGGGGTGTTGTAATGTTACAGAGTTTTCAGGACTCAGTGTAGATAAGTGCAGAATGTGGGTGCTTTCCCAGTGTAGATGCTGTGAAGACACAGCTGACTGTATGTGCATAGTCTTTTTCAACAGTCTACCATTGCACACAAGGGGTGCAGGAATGTTAGTGATGTGTGTGTGTGTGTGCATGCAGGAATAGGGATGGACTCCTGTGTGATTCCGCTCAGACACGGGGGTTTGTCATTGGTCCAAACTACAGACTTCTTCTACCCTCTGGTGGAAGACCCTTACATGATGGTGAGACCTGAGCTCTATCACCTTAAACGTTTCAAGGCAGGATTTACGCTCCATGATGTCACATACATTGACCCTATTTCGTCCCCATCCTTCCCTCTTTCTCTCCAGGGAAGGATAGCGTGCGCTAACGTCCTCAGTGATCTCTATGCCATGGGCATCACAGAGTGTGACAACATGTTGATGCTGCTTAGTGTCAGCCAGAAAATGTCTGACAAGGTTTGTAGGTGTCTGCTGATGTGGGACAGGAGGTACTACAACATTGGCCTGTTCTCATTTTGACTAGAAGCTTTATTTTGAAGTAGGCTTACGTTAAGACATGGGGATAGGTTTAAGTTAAAGGTTTGGTTAAGTTGTAATGGTACTTAATTGCTGGTCCAGCCCATTGACAGTTAAACGTACGTGTATATTTCTCTTACAAGTTAGATGGACCCCTGTTTATTAATTAACACACTTGTATAGAAATAACTGATTCATCTTGAGCACACAACTTCAATGTGGTGTGTGATTAAAAATTGGCAATGCTAGCTTCTACTCTATAGGATATAAATAAATCAGTAATAGTCTGGATGCTGTTGAACTAGAAGTTAGTTGGCCGATATATAGAAGTGATAGTCTGTTTGTGTCTAGGACTAGAAGCGAGTTGGCGTAATATAAATATAACTGTCTACTTGTGTGAAGGATCGTGAGCGCGTGATGCCCCTGATGATCCGTGGTTTCCGTGACGCTGCAGAGGAGGGAGGGACTTCAGTAACAGGCGGTCAGACAGTGGTCAATCCTTGGATCATTGTTGGAGGCGTGGCCTCGGTCGTCTGCCAACCCAATGAGTTCATTATGTAAGTGTGTGTGATCTTCTAACAGTCTTTCTATGATGCTAAAATTGTGTGTTCTTCAAACAGTCTCTGGGCGGGTCGAGGCGCTAAGGGCGGGGCGAGGCGCTAAGGGCGGGGCGAGGCGCTAAGGGCGGGGCGAGGCGCTAAGGGCGGGGCGAGGCGCTAAGGGCGGGGCGAGGCGCTAAGGGTGGGGCGAGGCGCTAAGGGCGGGGCGAGGCACTAAGGGCGGGTCGAGGGGCAAAGGGCGGGTCGAGGTGCCAAGGGCGGGTCAAGGCGCTAAGGGCAGGTCGAGGCGCTAACTGCGGTTGTGTTGGCTGATCAGACCGGACAGCGTCTGATCAGCCAACACAACCGCAATTGCGTCTGCATTTGCCTCCTCAGGCTGAGTATGGCTGCCTCAGTATCTGCCGTTGGGAAAAGCAGAAAACAGGCTCAGTTGGTCTACAAAATGTTTGTTGTATCCCAGAAAGTTTAACCTAGGAGAGTTTTTACTTAGCTGTGTGTGTTTGTGCAGGCCTGACAGTGCTGTACCAGGAGATGTGTTGGTCCTGACCAAGCCTCTGGGAACACAGGTGGCTGTCAATGCTCACCAGTGGATGGATCTGGTAGGACATATTCTAGCATTGATCTGTTCACCTGCAGGATCTGGAAGGACTTATTGTAACAGCGCTGTCTCAATTATTGCATAATTGCCTGCTCCCGATTATTTGAGCCAGATCGCAATTATTTTCTAGACAACAATCTTTATTGCATAACATTTTGATTCCAATCTGATTAAGAGGTTTTTCAGGCCAGTGTTGGAAATGTCTCAAAAAATACCAGGCAACTTCTGTCGTCTTCCATTAGTTAGAATGTATGGTGCATGGGAGCAGCTCTGTGGAGGTGTTATAGGTTACAGGTACAGATAATTTACCGGATGGATGTAAAACAGCATAGATAATTTCACTTCTAAAATGTCTATTGCCTAAAAATATGTATATTTGTATGTGTGTGTGTACAGCCGGAAAAGTGGAATAAGATAAAGCTGGTGGTCTCTAAGGAGGAAGTGGAGCAGGCCTATCAAGAAGCCATGTTTTCCATGGCAACACTTAATCGCACAGGTAAAACAAATAGCACATACCAAAATGTACTTAATAAATACACCTTAACACACAACTCAGTCTGTTACAACTGTGTGTGTGTGTGTAGCTGCAGGCCTTATGCACAGGTTCCAGGCCCACGCAGCAACAGATGTGACCGGGTTTGGGTTGCTAGGACATGCCCGTAACCTAGCCACAACCCAGCGTGCTGAAGTAGCGTTCGTCATCCATAACCTCCCAATCATTGCCAAGATGGCCGCCATCAGCAAAGCCTGTGGAAACATCTTCAACCTGTTGGGGGGGACGTCTTCTGAGACCTCTGGTAGGAGGAATGCATGCAGATACAAAGACAGATGTAAATGAAGCAGAAATAATATGGTTTAACATACAAATTCCCTTTCATAGGGGGCCTGCTGGTGTGTCTGCCAAGGGAGCAGGCAGCCAGGTTCTGTGCAGAGGTAAAGGGTCAAGGAACAGGGGGTGGAGCCTGGATCATCGGCATTGTGGAGAAAGGAGAGCGTGGTGCTCGCATCATCGACAAACCACGCATTATTGAAGTTCTGCCCAGGGGGACCGTTGCAGCCAGTCAGGATAACAGCAGCTCTGCAAGTCCCGCCCCCATTGATACACTGTCATAGACTTTCCCTCTGACCCGTGTGGGAGCGACTACTTTTGAAATGATTTGACATTCCAACAGTTTTCCCTCAAATCAGTGAACTGATCGATCGATCAATCATGTTTGTGTCCAGAGTTGAAGTTTAAGCGTTGTCATGGTGAACTACAATGGAAACTTGCCTGTGTTTTGTGTGTTTCTATTGGATGATTGCCTTGTCTCTCAGGATGCCTGGCTCCACCTATTGGTTCTGAGGCAGGGTTGAGCAGCTCTTTCAGAACTAATGGTGTTGTCCAGTGTGTCTCTTTGCTAGCTGACTGGCTGGTCAGTACACAGCCCTTCCTCTTCCTGTTTATGAAGCTCTGCCTTTTTAAACCTGATTTAATGAGGCCAGGCAGAGTGGATGTCAGTCCCAGAAAGGGGTGAGGTTGGTGAATTGTGTTCCAGCTGTGGGCTATGTCTTTTTTAAAGAACTGATCACAATCAATAAACCATCAGCCAACTGTATTCTCTGGTGTTTCGTGTGCGATTGGGATACAGAATGTAGATAATACCGTTGGATTACATAGCTTCCATCCAGAGGCGCAAAATTGGGGTATGCACGGGGGGGGGCGCCATTGTGCCCAAATAATTATTTAAAAAACGTTCAGAAAACGTTACAAAGCTTATTTGTTAAAAAATTATGGATGGAAACATTTCACTTTGTTTATACAAGATCAAGATACATTGATCTTGTATACCCCACAGCAAATGTGCGGTTGTGCCCCTGCTTCCATCACAATGTTGTTAGTTGAGACTAGTAATAATGAACAAGCCTGGAGACAAATTTAGCCTGTCCGCCCTTGCATGATTTTCAACCCATATGTTAGAGAAGCAAACAAGTGGTTAACTTCATGTCCCTGTTAATGTTAAATGGCAAAGCAGAGGAAGCATAAAGGTTTTATCAGCTTATTGCTGTCAATCAATTTTCAACTTCTACTGTCAGCCCCTAATACCAAGTTCTGTCTGCGGTAATGAAGCTCCGCCCAGGGATGCTTCTCTTCCAATTATTTTCCTTACGGTGCCTCAGCGGATCAGTGTTGAAAGAGGCATACAAAAAATAACTTTTCTTATAATTTATTATTAAGTTATGAGCTTGTACACAATAGCTAATTGGCCATAATTCCATGAACAAAAGAAGGAACATAAAGGTTTGGATTGTCGTTTGCGTTCGTCATATTTATTTACGAAGCTACATCACGCGGCTACTTCAGTTGCTTAGTTATGGCTCCAACTCATTAAAAAAAATACTCAAGTAAGACAAAAAATCCAAAATACTTTTCATCATATCGACTGTGCATTACTTCAATTACAAAAAAAGCTATTGCTACTAACAAAGCAAGGCGTCATTCAGTTTGAATTCCATCACTGAGTCAAGGTCGTTATTTTTTTTTACGTCATCTCAATCTATATCCACGTTTTTACAGTAAATAAACCTATACATTATGGGATCTTAACTGTTTTAAACGCGATTTAAACACGGGTCGCTTTGTCCACTAGTCAGCAACACTACGCACCACACCCATATTGAAGTAATTCAAAACGAAACGTTTCATTGTCAATTGCTAAATAGAGCACATTCAAACAACTGTCACACAGTTAACTCTCCCAATTTTTTATTAATCTTACAAATGTTTCTCTTGCAAATTTACCCAATTCATTCAAATATGTTGGTATAGGCACTTCCTATTTCAAAGCCTTAGGTAATCGGGTCTCGGACACTTAATCGACACCTGCCGTCTCATGACCATAGATGTTTATGAACATTGAGCGAATCAAGCGTTTGTGCATAGGAACATAATACTAGTTAAGACATTGTTCCAATACAGAAACAGCAATCGTTACTTTCCAATATGCGTTTTAACGATACATGTAGAGTCATAGAATGCATTAAATGAAATGAATACATTTCAGAACATTGGAAATAAATAAACCAGGATTTGATCTGGACACCATACGATGCGCCGTCGCTTAATGTTACTGGTAATAAGTCTGCGATGCATACTGAAACTGTTACTGTGACAGATGACAGAACATGTATATGGTTACTGGCTGCCAACTGAACTAACTTGCAACAAAGTGACAACACTTTAAAGTTGTTGGTATTGAACTAGATTATCAAAACCTGAGACAGTAAATTGTCTGAGACGTAAATGCACAGGGTTTGTCCTATTGCATGTTATCCTTCAACACTCGGTGTCACGTGACCAGAAGTATTTCGGAAACCGTCTCGGAACGCAGTTCAGATGCGTTGAGTGTCGAACAGATCGAAACAGTATTGAGCGTGAGTGCCGAGCCGCCCATCACTACAGTTTCAACGAATGTCTTCATGAAATATCCGACAGTGACGACTTAAGGGTAATTGGATTCTGTGAAAATCACAAATATCCGAATAATATCTAACTTTTAGGTCGCTTAAATATTCGAAATGACAGCGTTACTGGTAAGCTGCCTTAACTACGGTTAAGTGCAGTAACACCAGCGAATAGCTAGCTAGGCTTTTGGTAACGTTATATCAGATATCCTTAGGAAAGTAGATACTAATTGCATAACACTCATGCTCATTCAACGTTAGTTTATAAGCGTAGAATACACAAGGCGAACTACTCTACTACTATTCTTGGATTTAAAACATATGTTGCTAAGTTTATGCAACATCCACAATTATATTGTAACTAAACCAGCGACAAAACAGCAGAAACTAGCTAAGTAATGCTATCTAGTGACAGTAAATTACAGATAAATACAGTACATATACTCTACCCTTAAGCCGTTATGTTAACTATTAATAACTCACCGTTGTTTTGATCTGCCGTCAATGCTTAGCAGATGTCTCTTTGCCACTTCAGTAAACAGTTCAGTTAACCGTCTCTGTATTTCAGGCAGTATCTGCTAGGAGGGTCACCATGTCATATCTAGGCTGTGAGGAGACGGTGAGGGAGTTGAGGAGAGCTCTTTCCAATCCTCACATTCAAACTGACCACCTTCGGTACAGAAACACAATTCACAGAGTTATCAGGTACAGAGAAACACCATCTAAGTATACACACACAAACAATACTTATCCCTCCAGGAAAGGCTAGTGGTAGCATTTGTGGGTAAATCAGATTTGGATTACTTTTACAAAAATGTATTTCAGAGGGGAGGGTAAATTTGACCCAAAGTTTGCAGGTCATTTTCAGACAGAGGGAGGGTGCTCCAATCTCTTAACACCTATGAACTCAGAATTTAGTTGACCATCTAAACCATCAGACAAGACATATGTTTTGGGTTAACTGATTTTGAATACACAATACAGAAAGAAGATCCACAGAGTCTTTAGTTCCAGACACACACCCTAAAACATTCTACCATAGTGCTACTTTTTTCCCTTTATTTTTCTCTGTCCTTTGGTGTCCCCCTCCAGGATGATGTCTCAGGGTGTGGATGTATCCGGTCTATTCAGTGAGATGGTGAAGGCGTGTGCAACGGTGGATATTGTCCAGAAGAAACTGGTCTATGTATTTCTGTGTTCCTATGCCAGTGTTAACCCTGAGCTGTCGCTGCTAGTGATTAACACCCTCAGGAAGGACTGCTCTGATGCCAACCCTATGGTCCGTAGCCTGGCACTGAGGAACATGTGCAACCTTCGGTAGGAAAATGTGTGTGTGACTTTTTACCCTCCTGCAGACATGAAATCCCCTAACAACCCTGTTAAGGAAAGTTTGCCCTAATAGGGATATTTTCCAGGTCCAAAAGACGACACCAGATGTTTTAGGCTTAGGGATTAAAATCATCCTTACAGGGCCAGAGGTTGTGTTTTCGAATATATGCACTGTAAGAGAGTCTGGAAAGTTACGTTCATCTTAACGTACTGTGTGTGTATAATGCGGTGTGTGTATGTGTTTGATGCGGGGCGTGTGTTCTGAAGGCTCCCAGGTCTATGTGAATATGTGGAACAGCCTCTGACAGCTGGTCTGAAGGACAAGGCAGCGTGTGTTCGCAGAGTGGCCGTATTGGGCTGGGCCAAGATGCATGCACTTCTCCCCAACACCGAGACAGGTAGTTCAACTACACTCTGACACACACTAGATACACCATTCGGCATACAACACTACAAACACATTCCAGGTACACTACACATACACACTACGTACGCATCCCATCTAACTGAATAGTCTCTTCTAACTTTAACTGTCCGTTTAAAGGGCTTTATTGGCATTGGAAACATTTGCTTACAAGCATGTTTAAAATAGGCCAGATATAAAAAATAACAGTGAAAGGCAAAATTTGTAATAAACAATAACAAATCTGAAATGAAAGTAAGAAAACATGACACAAAACATTTTGAAAAGGGTAAATGCATTTAAAAAATATATTATATTAGTTGATTACAGCTTTGTAAGAATATGCATGTAGTTTAGTGTCAATGACCAGTGTGCTGTCTTCCAGACCCAGCAGTAGTGAATGAATTGTATGGGTTGCTAAGGGACCCAGATCCCGTCGTTATGGTGAACTGTCTCCGGGCCCTGGAGGAGATTCTGGAGGAGGAAGGGGGCGTGGCCATCAACAAACCTATTGCTCACCACCTTCTCAATAGGTAGGTGTCTGTACTCTTCCACACCAAATGGGTGTGATGTTTTGGGACAGTCTGAGGTGCTTTGTGTGTGTGTTTCTCTTACCAGACTTAAGGAGTGTGATGTTTGGGGTTTAGTCTGAGGTGCTTTGTGTGTGTGTTTCTCTTACCAGACTTAAGGAGTGTGATGTTTGGGGTCAGTCTGAGGTGCTCGCAGTCCTCCAGCGATATCGGCCACGCAGTGAAGATGAGCTGTTTGACATCCTGTCTCTGTTAGACCCCGCCCTCCTCTCTCACCACGTCCCTATTATGGCCGCTACGCTCCGCCTCTTCCTGTGTCTGTGTTCCACGCTGCCCGCCGTGTGCTTGTCTACTCTGGAGAGAGCCAGGGGACCCCTGCTGGCGGCCGCAGGCAGCGCCTCCCGGGAGCTACGCTACGCCGCACTGTGTCACATCCAGGTGTGTGATGCATTTAGGTGTGTTTGTATGTCACGTCCGGATGTGTCCTGTCACGTCCAGGTGGGTTATTCTATGTCACATCCAGGTGTGTGCTGTATATCGGTCAGGGTGTCTTGTGATGCATTTAGGTGTGTTGTATGTCACGTCCGGATGTGTCCTGTCACGGCCAGGTGGGTTATTCTATGTCACATCCAGGTGTGTGCTGTATATCGGTCAGGGTGTCTTGTG
This sequence comes from Novumbra hubbsi, assembly GCA_016801125.1. NCBI lineage: Eukaryota > Metazoa > Chordata > Actinopteri > Esociformes > Umbridae > Novumbra > Novumbra hubbsi. The sequence continues at coordinate 12,348 of JACXGK010003403.1, read as the reverse complement.
ATGCATTTAGGTGTGTTGTATGTCACGTCCGGATGTGTCCTGTCACGTCCAGGTGGGTTATTCTATGTCACATCCAGGTGTGTGCTGTATATCGGTCAGGGTGTCTTGTGATGCATTTAGGTGTGTTGTATGTCACGTCCGGATGTGTCCTGTCACGTCCAGGTGGGTTATTCTATGTCACATCCAGTTGTGTGATATACTCTGTGTACTTTGAATGTTCTAGCTGCTGCTGCGTTCTGAGCCGGGTCTGCTGGGGGAACACTACAAGCGCTTCTTCTGTGGCTATGCAGAACCCCCTTATATCAAACAGCGCAAGATACAGGTGGGACTAGGCTGAGACGCATTACATTCAATTGTTAGATAGAGAAACCATACGGACCCGGCTTGTCTACAGTAAGTGTCATGGTAACTACGCCAGCCTAAGCACTTGCTAGCGGTGACACTCAAAAAGCCTGCGAACCAAATAGTGGGACTACCCCACCCGTTGAATGTGTATTGCGCCATAACTAAATTTTATTATCAAGCTTTTCGGTCACATCAAATTCAACTATCTTCATGAAAAGATGATCAGGATATTCATAGGCTTTTTTGATGAAACGTTTTTTTATAAAAAAGTAATAGTGTACATTGCACCATATGTATGTGAACAGCATTTTATTTAATCAACAATTTTTTCAAATCACATGCAAAAAATAATATTCTGATGATTATTAATATTTACATACAATTCTTCTGTTCTTTGTTACCTTACTGCTTTAAATGAAAACACAAAATCAGACTTTTTTCCGCTCACTACTCCTGCTACTGGTGGAGTCCAATCAAGTGTTGTGTTGTCGTTTGAATATTCATTTAAGTGTGATATTTCAGTTTATAATTTGTATTTACTTTGCACACATTTCTAAAATTGTGTTTTTCACTTTGACATTATGGGGTTAGAATATGACTTGAAATGTCTTTCCAAAGGCTTTGTATTTGTTCGTGTTTGAAGAGTTGGTGGTAGATTTGGTTGGGTGGCTTAACTCTTACGTTGGTTGGTTTGAAGGTCCTGGTTGAGTTGGTGAATGATGACAACGTAGCAATGGTTCTGGACGAATTAAAGGGATACTGCACTGATGTAAACACTGAGACTTCACAGGCTGCTATCAACGCTATAGGTACCTAAATGTTCTCACACACAGACCCTTGAGAAACACCAATGGGCTGTACTCTTTTCTTTATAGGCCCTAGAAATTCACCCTTTAATCAATGTAGTTACTGTTTGCAATGTCGTTTCAAGGCCTTTTCAAACCCAAAGTCAGTCCCCTTGCACTTCTGTATACACTGCTCAAAGAAAATGAAAGGGACACAAAATCACAGTCTAACACCAAGTCAATTAAACTTTAGGGATATATCGGTCCAGAAAGGAAGCATAAGTAAAGATTTTGATCTTTAATATATTTCCTTCATCGAGACCTGATGTGTAAATTGAGTGCCCCCTTCATTTTCTTTTCTACATTTACTAGTAAAACTTCATTGTGAATATTTTAGGACATCAAGCAACTCTTAAAGTGAGAGCAACTCTTCTACGCCATGCTTGTAAATAATGTATTAGTTAATGTTAAGTCCCAAATGGTATGTTTAGCTCCAAAGACTTATTTCAGCTTTGGACCACCTACTTCATTTTTAATAGTCATGTTTACATGACTGTTCTGAGAAATGTCACATTTAATGATATTGAATATCAGCATCAGCATCAGGATCAGTCCTTAAAACAACATATTATTGGTTCTCTATTAGACAATTTGTACTGATGTACTGACCACACACACACACACACACACGCTATACTGACATCAACACTGAGACCACACACACACCCTACACCAACGTGATGTCAACTCTGAGACCACACAAATGCACAGACGTATGAATGTGGTAACACTAGCAAACACACACTTGTACACAGCCACAGAGAAACACTTACCCCATTGTGTTTTTTCTGCAGGTAGTATTGGGAGGAGTTATGGTGACAGATGTCTAGATATTCTGACTGGACTACTAGAACTGAAGCAGGAACACATCACATCTGGTAACATACACACCACAATATATACTTCCAAAACAATATATACACACATCACTATATATATATATATATATATACACCACAATATATACATACAACACAATATATGCATATGGTATAGATGGTAATATTCCTCCTATATGGGATGGATGGTAATATTCCTCCTATTAGGGATGGATGGTAATAATCCTCCTATTAGGGACGGATGATTATTTTTCTTATTAGGGATGGATGTTAATATTTCTCCTATTAGGGATGGATGGTAATATTCCTCCTATTAGGGATGGATGGTAATATTCCTCCTATATGGGATGGATGGTAGTATTCCTCCTATATGGGATGGATGGTAATATTCCTCCTATATGGGATGGATGGTAATATTCCTCTTATATTCATCCACATGTGCAGCAGTGCTTCAGACCCTAAGGGACTTGGTATGGGTGAGTCCTCAGTGTGGAGACGCTGTGTGTTCAGCTCTGGAAAAATGGGAGGACCAATTACAGGACACTCAGGTAGCTGTCTGTGTGTGTCTGTGTCCTTGTGTGTCTGTGTCCTTGTGTGTCTGGGTCTGTGTGTGTCTGTGTCCTTGTGTGTCTGTGTCCTTGTGTGTCTGTGTCCTTGTGTGTCTGGGTTTGTGTGTGTCACAACCGATCAAGAGACTGGTTTTAGAGGATACAAGGGCACAACCTTCAGAAAGACTAGTTAGGATTCAAGTGTTAATTGGTTTCATAACATAAATGTGAACGTTGTTTTAACTACAGACACACACCTGCGACAGGAACCATCTTGACCATGCTTTTCTGTCAGATGCTTGGGGATGTGTTGAACGGTGTTGGCTGTCTAGGTCTCCACTTAGGGAAGTGTTATCACAAAATGGAGGTCAATAAATAATATCTGGTCAGTTATTAGAGTATGACATTCTTTCTTGATAAGGAGAACCTGAGACAAATCCATTGTCATAATTCTCTCAATACTCATTATGGCCTATGTCTGTTGATGTTGTTGTTGGACCAGCCTTTATTAAATTAAGTGGCTGTGAGAGAACCGCTCTTGACCTGCAACCGCCCAACACCTGACAAATAAATTGTGTTTAGGGTCGCAGGGCCTTGCTGTGGCTCCTGGGGGTCTACGGGGACCGGGTGAGTGGGGCCCCTTACATCCTGGAGGACTTCATCGATGGAGTGAGGAGCGAAGTGTCAGCGGAGGTCAAGGCAGAGCTGCTCTCTGCAACACTGCGAGTGTTTCTGTCTCGCCCTGCTGAGACGCAGGAGATGATGGGACGACTGCTGCAGCACTGCATTGGTACACACACACACACACACACGCAGGCAGACACACAGGCAGGCAGACATGTCTCCATTACTTTACATTTATTCATTCGTTTTGAAAAGAATATTTTCTAAACCGCCATTATCAACCGTAAGCATAACACCGAACCCTAACAGACACATGTTTTACACAAACTTACTTGTGTCCTCGTCGACCTTGTGTCCCTCGTCTCCATATTTCGGTGTCTGACTTTTCAGAGGAGGAGCTGGACATGTGTGTACGTGACCAGGCCCTGCTGTACTACCGGCTGTTGCATTGTGGTATTGAGGATGTGCGCCGAGTGCTCCAGTGTGGGCGGCGCTCAGACCTTTCTCTGGGCCCTCTCATTGGTCGGCCCACTGAGCCCATCAGCCAATGGGCTTCCGTCTTCAATACCTTGGGGCCTCTAATGCTCGGAGTGTCTTCTGCCGGGAACCCTGACCCTTCAACCCTGACCGCTCACTCTGACCCCCATCTTATGACACCCAAGCTTCAAGACCCTGAGCTCACAGGTGAGAATCTACCTGCTTCATGGTCTAAGTCTAAAGACATTTATTTTGAAGACAAAAGCATTTTATTTTTAACCTTCCCCAGTTTGAGGACCATGAAGGGCCCTGCTTATGTTCTGATCTATCTATCACTGAGACATCAAAAAACATCTTCCTGCCTCTTTCTGTTCACCCCTATCCTAGCTCCAGTCTGCAGCCGTCAATGTCTTAGTCTGTCTGTGTCATCTACTCTGAACCCAGAGGAGTTTGAACGGCTGTGGCTACAGCCGGAACAAGGGAAGTCTATGGAGGTGAGTTTTCTTTCGTTTTTTTTGTCTAATAATGTACAGAACTCACTCTCCTCATTTAGTGTCGACACATTATCATATAGTACTAACACCTTATCGCGTAGTATCATTATGGTATAGGCTGCTGAAAACAATACAAGTAATCATCACAGTGTAATCACTAGTAAATTGAACAGAATGGTTCAATTTGCAGTGGTCTTTTAAATGTAATATTTTCTTTTCAACATTTCTGTACAGATAAGAACAGAACTTTATTATTTTGAGCCATAACACCCAGTGGCTGTTGACCACAACTGTGACAAAAACAGGCTCGGTTTTTACTGATAACACCTCAGATGTTGTTCAGAGTTTCAACCTAAACACACACAATCCACACACAACACAGTCTAAACACACAGGTACTACTGTAGCATGGGTTTAATCAAACCACTGCTATTTTCAGCTCCTTTTCTCCACTGTCACTGCCCAGAATGAAACATTACTACAAAAGTGTTTATTTTAGAAAAAAAATCCTTACCACCACATTATCCTTACCACCACATTACCACACTGTGGTACTTACACACATCCTGAAAAAAACCCTCACATCCTCAACAAAGCCTTTTATTGTCAAATGCACAATATGGCAGTGTCGTTCTGAGCAATGAAATTATTATGACATGAGTCATCTACGCAGCGGTATAAGTAAAAAGTAGTAGTATAAGTACAAAATATTAAAATAAGTTTTATATAGAATAAAAATGTTAACTAACACAATATTTACATAACAATATTAACTAGTAGCAATTTCAAAGAGTGATGAAATGGGGTAATGACAATATGAAAGTGTATTAGTGCCTGTGGATGTGGTAATGACAAAATGAAAGTGTAATAGTTCCTGTGGATGGTACCTATCGTGCATACAGAATGTCATATGACATCATCATCAGCTCCTCGCGTTGGCCATGGCTAGAGACAGAGTGCAGTCGTCCGGGGGCCTCAGCAAGCCTTTCAGAAGGAATGGTTGTTAGCCTCAAACTGTGCCTAGAAGGTGTTGGGCTTGTCTGCGAGAGGCAGCAGGCTGGGCATCACTGTTGTTCCTCCCTTTATTATCTGTGATGCGTCTCAGTCCTCACCACATGCATCTGGGGTCGGAGCTGTGGTAGTTAGACTCCAACTTATCCCTGTTATCTCTGATTTGCATTTCATTTCTGGAACTCCTTAAATCCAGTCAAAGTCCTACCATTTCAGCATTGAACGGCTCGAAAAACCGGTTTATCCTGTTTTAATCGTTGGCTGTAGGTTGGGAGGAGAAGCATGGAGGTGTGATCCGCCTTACCAAATGCCGGGCGGGGGAGGGGTTTGTTGCTGTTCTCAATTTGAGAATAATAAAAGCAATTGTCAAAAGTCTGATCCCCTTGAGTGGGAAAGTTTATGTGTTAAAAGAATTTCGGCAGAACTTTCCTCATGTTTGCGCTGTTGAAGTTGCAACAGCAATAAGAGCTGCCTCAGGGTGAGCGTCCTCTGGTCCATTAATTATTACATATAGGTCCTCCAGAACGTGCGTTTTATCTACCTGCGGGGGTATATAGAATGCTGTGCTTATAGCGGAGCTGAATTCCTGCGTAAGGTAGAAGAGACACACTTGTATAGTAAGTAGCTCCAGGTCTGGTGAACAGGGTGTTGAAAGTACACAAACAAATGAACACTGTACTTAAGGTAGGACTGCTTTAATTGCAAGAGGGATGGAGGAAGGATGGAAGATTAAAACCATCTTGGTTTGGATAACCGTTGCCGCTGAATGTACTAAGAGACCTCTTTATTCAAGTCAGTAGGGGATTATTTCAGACTGCTTGTTTATACTTATTTTGAGAGGATCCTGTAAGTATTTGAAATTGAGTGGGGTTGTGCTAGGATGGATGCTATGTGACTAATTATGCTCATGTGGTCTGAATTGTGAGTTTTTGCAATTAACAACACAATCCTTCCTCTAAATGGTTTTGTTTAGGTCTGATTGAATCGATTCAATTTGTATTAACTTGTTGTAAGTGTGCATGTATTATATGTGCTTTGTACATCCACATTACACCCACAAAGAAGATATTTAATTAATCTGATCATCAGGCCTTGCCTGTCTGGCACCCCAATTTCAGGACCATTACAAAACACACTATTTTACACAAGCACACACATTCTGAACAAACACAATGTTGTAACACACATAAATGTCCCTGTCTTTTGGCGCAATGGGAATATCTACACAGGCATACAGAAGCCCATTATCAGCAACCCTCTGGCCAGTGTTCCAACGGCACCCTGTGTTTGCTAATCCACATTCATCATTTTAAAAGGCTAATGAATCAATAGAAAACCCTTTTACAATTGTTAGGACAGCTGAGAACTGTTGTGCTGATTAAAGAAGAAATACAACTGGCCTTCTTTAGTCTAGTTTAGTATCTAGAGCATCAGCAAATGTGGGCTTGTTTACAGAAACCAAAACCTTTTTCATGAAACACATCAGTCTGTTATTGTTCTGTGAAACTAAAGCTAAGTGTGAAATTGCCAAGAAACAAGATATCCTACAACAATGTGTAGTACTTCCTTAACAGCACAAATCTGTCTCTAACCACAATAGAGTGAGGAGTAGGTCCTGGTGCACAACTGAGCAAGATTACTAATACATGTTTGCCAAGTTTAAGAAACAGGCACCTAACCGGTCCTCAACATGCAGCTTCATTAAATAGTAAATGAAAAACACCAGTCTCAACGTCAACAGTTAAGAGAATGCTGGCTTTTTAGACAGAGCTCTTTCTCTGTCCAGTGTCTGTGTTATTTGGCCCTTCTTGATCTTTTCTTTTTATTGGCCAGTCTCAGATATTTCTTATCATTTTGCACCTCTTCCTTATAGGCCAGCCACCCTGAGTCATCCTTTCCAAAGGTGTAAAATTCTGACATCTGATTCCGGTGCAGTGGATCTGCATTGACCCGCATTTTTGGTGCGCTGGTGCCGGAGTGCAGCAAAGCAGGAATCTTGGTAATTTTTTCTGCGTGGTTGGTTTTTAAAGACATTGTGTTTGTTTGTTGTTGTTTTACAGGCGTGTGTGAAGTGTCCCATTCCTCGCTGTTCCCCTGAGAGCCTGCAGGTGGCACTACAACTCGTCAACATCCAGACGGTGGCTTTCACGCCTCCAAACAAACTCCCCTGGAAGATGTACCTGTACACACACTCCTCACACACCATGAGACCACATGGTCAGTCCTCATACGCCCTGACACCACACGGTTCTAGAACCCCACCCAACACACTCATACTGGCAGAGGTACTACAGGCCGGAGGGAATGGAGGGAAGGGAGAAAGTGAGGAGCTAATGGAAGACCAGGAAAAGGAGAGAGGGAAAGAGGGGGAGGGAGGAGATGAGACAGGAAAAGGAGAGGCAAGTAAGAAAGAGGGGGAGAGAAGACAGGAGAGAAGGGGAGAGGTGAGAGGGGAAGAAGGAGAATTGTTAGTGAGGATGAGACAGTATACAGGAGAACAGACATCTCTAAGAGAGTTCCTCTCTGTTCTTACTACTGTCTTGAACACACAACTCGCGGCCTAAAGCCACGGCACACACAGCCTTCGGTCTCTGTCACACTGTGTCACACCATTGTCTCTGTCACACCGTGCCACGTCATTGTCTCTGTCACACCGTGTCACACCATTGTCTCTGTCACACCGTGCCACGTCATTGTCTCTGTCACACCGTGCCACGTCATTGTCTCTGTCACACTGTGTCACACCATTGTCTCTGTCACACCGTGCCACGTCATTGTCTCTGTCACACCGTGCCACGTCATTGTCTCTGTCACACCGTGCCACGTCATTGTCTCTGTCACACTGTGTCACACCATTGTCTCTGTCACACCGTGCCACGTTATTGTCTCTGTCACTAGATTTGTATACAATCTGCATTAACTATTATTATTGGTATATGTTTTTTATAAAGGAGGAATCGTGAGCCCCCGACATAAACAGTGAAATCCCATACAAACACAGCACTTGAGTCACTCAAACACCTTGTGTCACTCATTTTATGTATCCACCATTTTTTACATCTGTGTTTCAAATGAACCAGGCTATGAATGCATTTAATCCGGGTTGACTGACCGTAGCTATCTGTAGTCCGCACAGCCAGACACTCAGTTTAAGAAAGACACCCTTGCACTTTTTACATAAAGAAATTGAATAAATGAGAAATAAGTGACCATTTTGTCTGAAGGAATGGATGAGATTCAGATCTGGACTCTTAGGCACCTCAGTGATTGTTGAAGTGTGTTTGGGGTTAGGATGGTTGATGATGAAGGTGAATCGTAACACAGGAAAACAGTAATATTCACAGACATTGCTGTGGCCTTGAGCGGCAATGATCACTGGACTACTGACAGTCTGTGGGAAAGGAATCTGTGACCCTCTGGACTACTGACAGTCTAAGAGAAAGGAATATGTGACACTCTGGACTACTGACAGTCTACGGGAAAGGAATCTGTGACCCTCTGGACTACTGACAGTCTGTGGGAAAGGAATATGTGACACTCTGGACTACTGACAGTCTACGGGAAAGGAATCTGTGACCCTCTGGACTACTGACAGTCTGTGGGAAAGGAATCTGTGACCCTCTGGACTACTGACAGTCTGTGGGAAAGGAATCTGTGACCCTCTGGACTACTGACAGTCTGTGGGAAAGGAATGTGTGACACTCTGGACTACTGACAGTCTACGGGAAAGGAATCTGTGACCCTCTGGACTACTGACAGTCTGTGGGAAAGGAATCTGTGACCCTCTGGACTACTGACAGTCTGTGGGAAAGGAATCACCAAGGGATATTTTCTGTCATGCACCATAGCACCAAAGAAAATTCCTTGCATGTGTAAATGTACTTGGCAATAAAGCTGATTCTGATTATATTTACCTATAAGCATACAATACCAAAAACACAGTACACATGCATGAGAGAGAGAAAGCAACATAAGCAACAGGCCTACAGCCTGCTTAAGATTAGGATGTCTGCTCCAGTGCCAAATATCTCTTTGAAACATCTAGACATCTAGACGTGTATTTCAAAATATTAGATTAGAAAATGTATAATACAGAACTCCTCTCAGGTTGACATTTCTGTATTGCAAATGTTTCATTCTAATATTTTGAGATGCAGGATTTCTTATTTCCATGAACTGTAAGACGTTATCATCAAGACTGAAACAAAAATGCTTGAAATGTTTCATTTTATGCTTAATTAATCTAGAATATATGAAGGTGTCACTTTTTTATTTGAATTACAAAAAAAGTAACTTTTCTATGATATTCAATTTTTTTGATGCTCCTGTATAGGACTGCTACTACCTCATACAACTAATACATTAGACTGCTGCTATTTCAGACAGCTGCTACATCACACTGCTACTAAATGAGACTGCTACCACATCAGACTACTACTAAATTAGACTAATTCATCAGACAGCTACTATATCACACTGCTCCTACATCACACTGCATCACAGTTTTATCTCCTATCTGCACTACTGAAATGCAGTTTTATCTCCTATCCGCAGCAATGAAATGCAGTTTTATCTCCTATCCGCACAACTGAAATGCAGTTTTATCTCCTATCCGCAGCACTGAAATTCAGTTTTGGTTGACAGATCTGTCAAGTTCCAAAGAAGCCCACCCCCCCAAAAAAGACACGGGTCTAGAGTGAATCATCACAAAGCAGTAATACCTCCACTGGCTCTCCACATTCCTCCTCAAATCCCTAGTTCACACCTGCATGCCTATTCATCAATCTGGACCCACCTTTCCTGCCGGTCCATCTAGAGGCACCCTTCATTCCCACCGGTCCATCTAGAGGCACCCTTCATTCCCACCGGTCCATCTAGAGCAGGGGTGGGCAAACTACGGCCCGGGGGCCAAATGCGGCCCGCGAGGCTGTGCCATCCGGCCCACGGAGTGTAATAAAATTATTTTGGGGGGAATTAAAAAACCAACTCACCAGCCCATTCTTATACATCTGTGTCAGAATTTTAACTATTTACACCTTATATGGAATCTACTGTACATGTGTAATGTATGTTTTAACTTTTGCCCTTTTCTGGCCTCCAAATCAATTATTATTAACATTAAAACAAATGTGGCCCTCCATTTCATTTCAAAATCCTGATGTGGCCCCGAGCCAAAATATTTGCCCACCCCTGATCTAGAGGCACCCTTCATTCCCACCGGTCCATCTAGAGGCACCCTTCGTTCCCACCGGTCCATCTTGAGGCACCCTTCGTTCCCACCGGTCCATCTAGAGGCAACCTTCATTCCCACCGGTCCATCTAGAGGCACCATTCATTCCCACCGGTCCATCCACAGGCCCCCTTCATTCCCTTCAGGGCTTTAGCCTGGCTTGTTTGATGTGGAACAGATTTTAACATTTAAGTCACCTTCAGAGTGGCTGGCCTTGTTTGGGTCCTGTGTTGCTCACTTACTTATCACTGCTCACAGTAATAACATGGTGCTTAAAATGCCAGGATTATGGATTTAAATCCTACTGGGGACAGTAAGGAGAACCATACATTTTTGGACACCTGTCAAAGTCCACAACATTTACATTCATGTAAAGGCGTCATAATGTCAACATTTCTGTGGCCTGATTGTAAGTCTAAAAATAGGAAGTGGACCTTACCGCTGAACAGGACCTTAACGCTGAACAGCCCAGAAGCGCGCACACACCCACACACACACACACACCAGGAAGTGCCGGGAGATATAAAACCTGTTCGCTCTTATACCTCTGTGGTTTGCTCCGCCTGACGCACGGGCAATCAGAAATTTAACAATTTAAACAGGTTAAAGTTTTTTTTTTCTTTCATTTTTTAACACAACTGTCAGTACAATTGAATTGGCCTGAAGTGACCGCTATACTCCACTGGTATCCGTGGATACTTAACTTCACACAGCGACTGGTGAGCAGTGACCTGACGCGAATTGTCTTAGTTTCTTTAAATGTTTTTATGGTGCTTATTGATCTTTGTTTTGGTTATCCATCTTTTAAATAGTTCGTTGTGCTGTGCTTAGCCTACAATTAAGAAATGACCACTGTAATAATTAAATCACTTTACTGATTTAGCTGCTGCATGACATATTTTGTAGAGGATAGTCCAAGACTAATACATCAGTGGAAAACTCAAATAGTCTACCATAGTCCAGTGGATGTACGTCCCAGCTATCCCAGAAAAATGTCTTCCGCCTAGATAAGACTTGGACGGAGAAAAGCTCCGTCCAGGTATTGCGTATGTATCGGAGACGGTGCTTCCCGAGACCGTACATTCGATGATAGCTTGTGAATTATGGTGACAAAGGACAAATATAATATTTGCTTTTGTGTTGTAACCCTTTTTGTAACTTGCTCACACACCAGTCACAATTAATGCAACTATGTCTTGTGTATATATAAAGAAGTAATATTATATTCTCATTTACCATAAAAGTGATTCAGCAAATAAATTACCATTCATCAGTCAGAAAATAGCTAACAAAAGCAAACTGCTACGCTGAGATGCGAAATGCGCTGAGAATTTGGGACATTCGATTTTGTATTTTATAGATAATATTAATCAGTGCCAGTGATCAGTGACGAACTGTATTACTAGAAAAGAGAGGCAACAGCAAGACATTCGCCAAAAGTGAAAGGATTTGCAGGTGGTGGCCACAGACAATTGCTCTTTCCTTATACTTCCTGACTGATTCTTCTCTAGTTTTGCATTTTGCTAGTGTCCTTGGAGCTACTGGTAGCTTAAGGCGATACCTGCCGCCCATTCAGGTTGCACAGGTAGTCCAGCTCCTCCAGGATTGCACATCCAAGGTTTGCTGTTTCACCCAGTACAGTCTCAAGAGCATGGAGAAGATACCAGGAGACGGGCTATTATACTAGGAGATCTGGACAGGGCCGTAGAAGGGTATCAACCCAGCAGCAGGACTGGTATCTGCTCCTTTGTGCAAGGAGGAACAGGAGGGGCACTGCCATAGCCCTACAAAATGACCTCCAGCAAGCTGCTGGTGTGCATGTTTCTGACCACAGAGAATGGTCTGAGGGGTCCAACGCCCTCTAGTGGAATGTGTCCATATTTGACTATATTTGCATGGATATTTCCATGGGGTTTAAGTCTTGTAACTAAAAAG
>JACXGK010003402.1:0-45416 GCA_016801125.1 Novumbra hubbsi | reverse complement strand
TACCTAACGTTACATTAACCTACCTGCCCTTACATAAACATACCTAACGTTACATTAACCTACCTGCCCTACCTAACGTTACATTAACATACCTGCAGTTACATAAACCTACCTGCCCTTACATAAACATACCTAACGTTACATTAACCTACCTAACGTTACATTAACCTACCTAAAGTTACATTAACCTACCTGCCCTTACATAAACATACCTAATGTTACATTAACCTACCTAACGCTACATTAACCTGACTGCCCTTACATAAACATACCTAACGTTACATTAACCTACCTAACACTACATTAACCTGACTGCCCTTATATAAACATACCTAACGTTACATTAACCTACCTAACGTTACATTAACCTACCTGCCCTTACATAAACATACCTAACGTTACATTAACCTACCTAACGCTACATTAACCTACCTGCCCTACCTAACGTTACATTAACATACCTGCAGTTACATAAACCTACCTGCCCTTACATAAACATACCTAACGTTACATTAACCTACCTGCCCTTACATAAACCTACCTAACGTTACATTAAAATACCTGCAGTTACACAAACCTACCTGCCACTACATTAACCAACCTACCATAACATAAACCTACCCACGCCACATAAACCTACCTACGGTTACATTAACCCACATACCTTCACAGTTAATCCCATCGAGGTCACTGAGCTGGTAACCACGGCGACAGTAGCACTGGAAGGATCCATAGACATTAGCACACTCCTGACTGCAGGGGTTATTCTCGCACTCGTTTACATCTAGAACAGGTGAAAGGTGAACCGGTTCAGACCCTTTAGAAAACAATGTGTTTCACATCAATCGCAAACGCTGATTGAATCGTAACTCTAAATATGTTAGACCGGAAAAATTTTACATATTGCCCATATTTTCTCTCCATAGCACACAGCAGCTAAAATAAGTAGACATGGTAGGGAATTTCCTGCCTTCACAGTTCCTGTAATCGCTGGCCAGTTTGAAGCCTGTGGTACAGGAACACTGGAAGGACCCGGGGGTGTTGTCACACTTGTGGGCACAGAGGCGTCCTGAGTAGTGCCTGCACTCATTGATGTCTAACCCATGACAGCAAGAGAGACGTGGGAAAAGAGACATCAGCTGATATCACCACGAGGAATCTGTCTGCCAGCGAGAAGTATTGGTCTTTACAGGTTTTTAGTGATGCTTCAGAGGGTAAAGATTGCATCAAGTACCTTCACAGAGTCTGATGACACTATGGAAAATGAAGCCAGGTCTGCACTCGCAACGGAAGGAGCCCAGCAGGTTGACACAATCATGGCCCTGACAAGCCCCTTCCAGCAGACACTCATCCACATCTAGAAGGCAAGAGTCAGTGAACACAACATTCCCTATGAGACAATGAAAACATTACACTATAACAAAGCAAAATTAACTATTAATCAACATTATTATGTGATTAGGGCAAACGTTGGAAGGCTAAGAAAATTCTGGATATTTCAAAAGCAAACTCACAGTCCCAATCCACATTGTGTTTTCATACAGCGTACTGACACTGACATGTGATCCCAACAATTGTCGCGGAAAAAGCTTTAGAGTTCATGACCGATCTCAACCTATCCGCCTTATGTGTTAAACGCTGCTCTCCAATTAAAACCATGAATAAACAACGGACCTTACCCACACAGTGACTACCGTCCACACTGAGGTGGTATCCATGTCCACAGATGACTGAGTATCTTCTACAGGTATACGAGCCCACCGTGTTGATACAGGTCTGGCCCGACAGGCACGGGCCGGACTGGGTCAAACACTCATTGATGTCTTACAAGGAGAGAGACACAAATAACTCAATGCGTAATTCCTACATCGGCGCCTCATCTTCCCAAGCAGGGTAGATAATCACCCGCTCCCGTGCCCTTGTGAGTGACTGAATCGACCGCGGTGGCTCACCGATGCAGGTCCCTGCGGCGTCCTGGATGTACCCGTCTCCGCAATGTTCCCGCGGGAGACAGCGGAACGAACCCTGCCTGTTCCTACACTCGAAGTCCACGCCGCAGTTGTGGGTTCCCAGGTCGCACTCGTCGATGTCTGCCGGCGGGCCGAGAGGGTGGAGACATCGGACGTTACGGTTTTACCCGGCTGCTTGAGGACAGTCCCGCTCAGAAGGTGTCAACCAGGCGGGGAGAAGACACTCACCCAGGCACGCGTTGGCGTCGGTGAGCTCGTAACCCGTGCCACAGCTGGTGTCGCGCTGGCAGCGGAAAGAGCCCTCCGTGTTGACGCAAGTCTGCCCAGCGCCACAGCTGTGAGAGCCGTTCAAACACTCGTTAACGTCTGGGAAGGAGGGAGGGTAGTTTAGCCTGGTCTGTGACCAGGGAGGGTAGTTTAGCCTGGTCTGTGACCAGGGAGGCTAGTTTAGCCTGGTCTGTGCGTACAGTGTGCCTCACCACGTGATGGGATATTCCAGCCTGTTACGAGTCACCTTTTCTGTATGTTGAATACTTTGGTCTACATACTCACCCTCGCACGTGTGTTGGTCCGGTTGGAGGCGGTAGCCAAGGAAGCAAGCACACGTGTCTTTGCCCACACACAGATGAGAGCACTTGGTGGATCCTACTGAACATACACAGTTCGGTTGCAATGTCATCAGGTAACACACACACCTCTACACCACCACTGTTATGCTTTAGTCGTAAAAAGACTGTATTTACTGGGCTGACGGACACAGATGAATGTCAACAACAGGACATGCCAAGACATCTGCCACATAATAATGCTGAATTCTTGTTTACAGATATCAGGGATTCTTCCCACCGGACTTTCCAGAAATGTTTCCCTGTTGAATTGTTCCCCAGCTTTGTACAGTGAACTGTAGTGTCTAATATGGACTTGAATCTCATCCAGAGGGAGATGAAAGGTCTGCTGAACAGTGATAAAGAACAACTTTGGACATTCTAATGTGTGCAAAACTGGTTAATGGACCTCCTGTTCTTTCTGCTCAGCTACTGAAGACCGGGAACGTATTGCTTGACTTGGCTCAAACGTACAGAAACACAACTGACAGAATCCGAGCATCCTAACCTTTACACTGGCCTGCTAGTAGGTCCCCAGGGGAGCGGTTCACGTCAGTCTTGGCTGTGAAAGAGAAAAAACATTTGTATCCGTGCTTCTCCAAGCATCACATGACGCAGCTCTTTTAAGGTGAGTTACTCAATATCAATCTTATCAATCAACAATAACTTTATCAGGGAGCTTTGCTTGCTTGATTGATTGATTGCCTTTGATGACCTCACAATGGTTGACTTTTCTCAACTCTTCAGGTCAGTGATTCACTTAGCTAGAAGCCGCAAACTCAATCTTGTGTGCACTGGACGTTACTAACCTGCCACAACTGACTAAAATTATTTTGGAGGGGGCTACAAGGTAGAGTAGTGTATAATCTTCTGGTCAACATGGGCAATTTTGCAGGTTTAAGTAAAACATTTTGCTCCATCCAGACATTTTCATATGTCACCACTCGTTTCACTCAAATACACACTGAACGAGAACATTGTCTTTAGACCTCAGCAGTCGTGGGGAGTCTCAGTCATCTAAGTGTACGACAGAACCACGGGAAGATAGCGTGTGACAATCACGATTTACGCAAGAAAGAAAATGTCAAAGTCATTTCAATCTAGAAAGAAATAAATTGCTGTGTAATGACCCTCCTAGACTAGCTGACACCACAATAGTAGAATAGTGAGGCTAGAATAAAATTCTTCTCCAGGCTGTAAGTTAAAATCACAGTAAACATTGTAACTAGTGTATACTATGAGCCCAGTCATTTGAATGTTAAATGCTCTTGGATCGATTCACGGTCTACTCTCCAAAGATGACTGTCCAGAAAGAAACAGCGGCAGGCTGGATTTTTGCTTCTTACACGTCTGTTGTGAATCAAAATGATCACAAGTTGTTCTAAATACAAACAGAACTAGGGTTGTACTAGACTATGTTGAAAGCTCAAACCTCCTTTCTAATCTGAGCAGCTACTCCTCAATCTAAAACCTAATCCTTCAAAACAGCCTAAAAAAGCCCATTAACGTAAAAAAATGTAGGACCTTCCATGTGTGACATAAACACAGGTCACAATGTTAGTATCTGATTAGGCTGCTTCAAAAGTCTTCTATTTAATCAATACTTTCGGGGGATGAAGGGCAAATGTTGTGTAGTAAAAATGGAAGGTCGTGTGAAGAAAATGTAAACATCGGGGGGGGGGGGGTTATTTACACCTCAAATTGGAACAGCCTCCCCCAGAACTGTCTCTGAAGATTTACAAAGTATGTTGTTATCCGGGCGATAGCTGCATGGGCAATTCCGGCAAACCATTTGGAACAGAGCGCCATGGGCTCCGGCAGCGCTAGGTTACCTAGAGTTCCAGCCACAGTGTGGTTGTGCTCTGGTCGTGTCCCACCACAGCAGGCCTGGGCCGCCTCCCCACACCGCTTCCCCACGTCCAGGGCCGGCTCACAGCCATAACCCCTGCCAGCCGACATCAGGCCCAGCAGGCAGCAGTCACAACACATCTGGGTGGAGAAGCATTAAGAGAGGGTCTAGGCGAGGTAACGCGGTAATGGGAGGAAACAGCTGTGTAGGCTAACAGGAATCGCTAGCGGAACTAGGGCGGAGAGGTTAAAGTCCCAAAAGGCAACCACACACCTTGATGTTCTTGGTCTCAAAGGGGTCCTCGTGGACAAAGGGCACCACACAAGCCCCCTGTTCTTTGGCCAGGTTCATGCCGATGGTACACAATGTGTTCCCAGCTGTAGCTGCACAACACTGCTCCTGAGCAATCCTGTTAGACCAAGGAGAAGTGTAGAGCACGTCAAACCGGAGAGCGGAGGAGACCTTTTTTTCCCGGTCAGAAATACACGTGGTGGTGTGCCTCAGGTGTCCTCCCTGAAGCATTTTTCACCTGGAAGCAGAGCGTTTATAAGCAACGCACAGGCCAGTGCTCCAGTATCGTGGCATTGTGGAGGTTTGGGGTAGTGTGAAGAGGTTCCAATCCACCTAGGTGCTTTTGTGTTTTAATGACTCAACGCTCAGCCAGCATACCTCACTACCCTCCTGAAACCAGGTGTTACTAATACCTACCTACAGATGTGAGAGGAAGCGATGAGAGGAAGAACAGTACAGTCTTCACCACTCAGAGCCCTGCGTCTCCCATCATGACAGCAGTCCTCCACCTTGGGAGAAGCTGGGTGGTCTAAGTCTACAGCATAAGGTGAGAAAGATGTTTGAATGAGAGGGGTAGATGTATGCTATATTCATGGCACACGAGCTGATATTACGTTTTTGTCAATAAGCATACGGTCTAAACCCAAATTATATATTTTTTAAGTTAAAAGGAGCAAATCCATTAACGTTTTAATTGTTTCAATCGTGCATTACATACTCCCGCATGAATAACGCAAAAATAAGTTCCAACAGGACTATACTTCATTCCTAGTTTCCGCCGAAACTCACCCGTTTCCCCTCTTACCTTGTCCATGCAAAACTCCGTATAATGACAATACCCAAAATATCCATGGCTCCATTGTACTGGGAAAATATCGACCAGGTAAAAAGAGAATTGCACAAAATATTTCAGCCTGGAAACCGTTTTCTATTCAGAGTAAGTAAGCGTTCCTTTCATCAACCCGACAAGCGCAAAGATTGAGTCGCCTAGAGAGGTGGTCAGTTGCTGACAAAATAATTTATTACTGTGGGGTAGAAAGACAACTTGTCGGGTATGGGGGCGTGTAAAGGGCAATTAATCTACCATAGAGATTGCCCATGTCACGTCTGTAAAAAGCGAAAATGCATTTGGATAGCCTAAACCCCAATTTCACTCATTCTACTTAATCTAAAGATCTTCAAGGAGCTACAGAAAATGCTTAGGTTGATAAACATTGCTTTCTTTTGTGTTAAGGGCTTGCGGTACATACTGTAGGTCAACAGAAGTAATGTACTCAATAGTGTGATTACATTTGATTAAGATTACGTCTTCAGCACGTGTTGGTGCGATCCCTTCAGTGATTAAGCAAGTAATGTACTCGCTTGCATGGCGCTAGTTTGAACAATAATCCCAGCAACCTTACGATACCCACTTTGTAGAAACTGTACCGTATCTCCAGATACACAGATCAAGTAAGTTCAACAATTAAACATGCAAGGAAAAAGTGAAGGTAACCGTTTGGTTCCCGTTACAGGTCAAAAAGTAAGCAAAACTATTGGAGAACACCGCACTTCCATTGTCTAAGCAAAAGATTTTCATTTAGCATCCTGTAATATACCTAGTGAATACCTCCTTTACAATGATCTGTACAAATTCTATGATTTATCTAAATTAACACAGCAACAAAACATTAAAAAGACTAAGTTAAAAATTATTGACCCAAATCCCCAAAACCTTCAGTTTTAAAACTTTAAGGTACTTTCATGCAGTGGTCTGAGGTGGATGAATAATATTATCACTTACATTATTATAAATATACAGTTTTAAATATACAGTATTATGTGGCATTGATTTTTACAAAGGCCAACATGGAAATGACAAAGAAAGACTTATCGATAATGGACATTATTTGTATGTCATGAGTGTTATTGTATAAAGTTCATCATCAACAGTTACAGCACGATTGTAACTTTTGAATATTAACAGACAAAAGTCTGCATTACTAGTTAATATATGTACATTGCTTTGTAATGAAGACAAACACCATTTGTGCATTCATTGTCCATTGTACCCTGTTATATATCCCGGGTCTCTTTTAATTATTATTATTGCAAATCATATCAAAAAGGTGTCCGATGCAGCAAAAATGTCTCCCTGTATTTTAGGGAACAAATCCTATAGATAGAGAATTGAAAAAGCTTTGTTGCCTGTCCAATTTACAGTGGAAGAACAAGAATCATTCCTCTTCAGCGTTTTCAGTCTCACATTCCGTGTTGCCCTCATTTCCGATGGTTGAGCCAAAATCCAGGCTGGTGTCCGTGATGTCAGCGGGCTTCTCCGGGGTGTCAGGGGAGTTGTCCAGGCCCTGAGTGGGGTTGTCCGGGGTGTCAGAAGGGTTGTCAGGTGTGTCAGAGGGGTTAACCGGGCTTTGCGGGGTGTCGGGTGGATTGTCCAGGGTTTCAGAAGGGTTTTCAGGGGTGTCAGGTGAATTGTCCAGTGTGTCAGAGGGGTTATCCAGGGTGTCAGGGGGGTTGTCCAGGGTGTCAGGGGGGTTGTCCAGGGGGTCAGGGGGGTTGTCCAGGGGGTCAGAGGGCTGGGTGTCCATGGTGTCTGAAGAGGGCTGGGTGATGGGGGGTGATGTTGTTGATGGATCGGCAAGTTCGGAAACGTCACCAGGTTGTGCGTCTCCTTTGACCCGAGAAGTCCCTTCCCCCCCCTCCTCCATGCTCTCCTCTAAAGGAGGTATCCCTTCTTCCTCCGTCCCTCCTGCCACAGGAGCTTGCCCCTCCTCCGGCTGTTCTTTCTCCATAGAAGTCATCCCGTCTTCAAAGGGCGCCAGGTCTTCCTCGACAGGGGGCATATCCCCTTCGTGGGGAGCCATGCCATCCTCCTCCATGCCTTCTTCCATCTCGTCCTCCACAGGGGGTATCATGCCCTCCTCTCGGCCCCCTGGGAATATCCTGTCCGGGAAGAGGAGCTTCAGTTGCTCCTCAAAGTACTCCTCCAGACTAAGTCCTGCACCTCCCACCTCGGTGTCCGCCTGTCAATTAATCAAAGTGATTTAAAGTTACTAGGGCTATACACGGCAAAACGCAAAAGCGCCAACAAAGAAAGCAGAGTAATTTTACAGGGCAGCCATATTACAGTACATCATGTATGGATCAAATAAAGACTTATACGTAACAGATGTGTCTGTTCTGTAAACGCATTCAATTTTCTCCCCTACAGTATCCAGGACCTGAATTAGTGACTTGCCAAACAATGATCATGCTGGCATATTATTTTAGTCTTATTATGGGTATGGAAACCACGAGACAGATTTAGCTTAGTGGTCCATCTCAGAAAAGGGGGGGGGTGAGTACCTAGTAACGTAAACAACCACTACAATTTAGTGCAAATGTGACATTCTGTTTGGCCGTCGTACCTGGTAATACTTTGCACAGTTCCTGAATATGAGCCGGACGTCCTTGACAAACTCCTCAGCGCTGGAATAGCGTGGGCTCTCTCCAGATTCCAACCTGTTCTTCACGATGGACAGGTCCATAGGCGTCTCAATCAACTCCTTATATTCTGGGACGGACTGGACATGACAGATGGGCAAACAGAAATCCTTGGTTAACTCACCAAAATGAAAGGGGTCTGGGGATTGGCAGAGAAGTACCATGAAGGTCGCAATAGAGTTGCACTTGAATCAATTTCCCAAACAGACTTCTATGCAGCAACTGTGTTGACAGACTCACCGATGGGGAAGCAGGCTCTTGGAAATCTGTGCTGAACTCATTGCAGTAGATGCGGAGCAACAGCCGCTCACATTTCCTTTTATCAACGGGAGGGAATCCCTCTGATCCAGGTTCTTCCTTCATGGCTGGTGACTGTCCCTGGTTGTCTGGGTCATATTCCATCTCAGGACTGGTCAGGTCACGACAAAAGGAACAGAACCACTCACCACTGGAAACACGCACAGCATGGGAGTTAATATATATGGGTATACAAGTGGTTTGTCAGAAATATTTGCCTCTTAATACTGTGGGGATAAACAATTTCCAGTTTCACCGCGTACAGAAAATGAGCTGTCTTTCAGAGACAACGATTTTACAGAAAGCGCAGGCCTGACGGTGCATCTGATGTGGCGGATCATTACCTGGGAGACTCTTTGAGTGTGGGTATGTGGCAATTGAGGTGGAAGACTTTGGGACACTTGTCGCAGCAGAGCAGCTCTCCCCCGTTCTGACACACAGCACACCAGTCTTCATTGGGATCCTCTTCGGGGGCTCCCGGGGCCTTGTCGGGCTCTGGCTGGGGGTCAGCTTCCAGCTCAACCTGGGTCTCTGCTCGGGGCGGAGGCTCCGGCTGGGGCTCCGGCTGGGGCTCCACAACGGGGCCCGGATCTGGGGGAGACTGCTGCTGAGGCGGGGGCTGAGGCTGGGGCTGGACGCCTGTACTGCTGTCAGGCAGGCTGGCCGAGGCTCTAACACTAGACTGCACCTGGAGGTTGGAAGAGAGACTAGGGAGATTCCATCATCTGAACCCGTACGACTGTCAGTTTAGAAGCAAGCCCCCTTCAGGCACTACTGAAATGGAGAACACACAGCGGGCCACATGCAGCCGCCAGTCCGTCATACTTACAAAGCTGACTTCGTCGTCGTCCTCGGGCTCGTCCTTGATGATAATGATCGGTCCGGGGGATGATCTCCGCCTTCGCTTAGCGGAGATGGCCGGGGCGGCGGCCTGAGGCTCTGTGCGCTTCCAGGAAGCAGACCTGCAAGACAGACCACAGACATTCCCACCAGGGCACATCCACCCCACTGAGACGGTACCCACGGGGGAAGGAGGTGCCCTCTGGTGGGGGACCTGCGTTCACCTACCCTGCACTGGATTCAGAGGAGGAAGGCTTGGACATGGGGGAATTCTGTCTTCCTTGAGCTGAGAAGGGGGGATATATGGTGATTAATTTGTGATTCCTTCATGACACCTGTATATTTATGTAACGCATCAGAAGAGGGAGACAGGACCAGGGACCCACCATGTCTGTCAGGGAGGGCAGTGGCTAGGCTCGGCGCATAACTGGCTCTAGGGTTGGGCATGGAGGAAGATCCACTGGGGTCCCCCCGCCTCAACTGTGCAGCTTCCATCATGTTACGCTGAGGGAACACAACCGGATACATCACATGAATCTGGGAATCTGCGCCAAAGGCTGTCCTAGGCGGTTTTGGTATCGTTTTGAACAAATTAACGTACAGAAGCAAACAAAAAAAATAATAGAAAGAAAAAGACTTCTAGGTATTGTAATATAACCCAATTGTCAGATGTTACTAATTAACCGTGTTTACTCTAGTGTATTTTATGCAGGGTGTGGCCAAGATAGTGGGCATGATCTGATCAATGAAGAGACCATCTCTTTACAGCTAGTTTCTGTCATTCTACACAATGTGTCATCGAGTTAAAAGGAACATTACTCATTTTTTGCCAATTTCTTTCTATACTACACACGTAGCGATGGCTCTAGCAAGTTTTTATTAGGGCTAGGTTAAAAGGCCAAGCCACCATTTCACAATATTTAGGCTCATTTCACAATCTTAATAAGAACAACAACCGAAAGTAATGTACTCTTTAACACGCTTTTCATAATAAGTAATGACGTCCAGATTGGGCTTATGGGATACAACACATACCTGGTGAATAGTGGCTTGAGTGCTTATGGGTCCTGTGTTTGGAGGCAGTGCGTGAGAGTAGCGTGAGGTACCCTGCAGCACGTCCATGGGTTTAGGAGGGAAGCTGGAGTTGTGGATGAGATCCCTCAGAGACTAGAACGAGAAACAGAACCCAGGCTGGTAAACGCCCCGCATAGAACCGCAGACTATACGAAAAACATTCGGTGCCATGTTACCACAACTGAAATATTGCTTTCGGTGGCTCAAAAGTATTTTAATGACAAGCCATGGAAAAATGTAAAACCTTAAAAAAGGGATCACATACCTGAGGAGGGAAGTTTGTTGTCTGCAGCATGGAGGTGGGGCTCCGGGGGTTCGGATGGGTTTGAGGACCAGGGGGGCCGTACCGTCGGCCGGGCTGCTGGATCTGGACCATGTTAGGGGGACCCTGAGACGGAGAACCCCCCTGGTGGGGTCTCTGTGGAGTGGGGCCTCCTGGTCCGGGCCCTGGGAGCCTCAGTCCCTGCTGGTACCAGGACCAGTGGTTGGGTGGGGGTTGACCAGCCCTGTTGGGGTGCTGGGCTAGCTTCTCTACTTGCAGCTGGAGCTGGGCCAAGGTGCTCCCACGCTGGTGGGCAGAGGAGCCGGGTGGGAAGGCTCCAGGAGGGCCCTCTCCTCTGGGGCCAGAGCCAGCCTGGCCAGGGTGGCCAGCGGGGAAGCCCTGCTGTATGGAAGTGGGCTGACGGCCCGGGATTCTCTCCACCGCCAAAGCGCCTTTGAAAACAACCCAGGGAAATGCCACTTAAACAATGTTTTCATTTACATATCACAGGGTTGATGTCGGATTAAGCAGGAAGGTTGTTGAACTGAAGTTTAGGCATCTCTTACCAAGATCAACATTTGAGGCCCAGAAACCGGAGCGACACTGGAAGCGGACTAGGCTCTGTGGGACTATGGATGCGTTACAGTTGGCCCTCATCAGGTAGTGGATTTGGCAAAGAATCTGGAGGAGGGGGGAAAACACAACACATTAACCGCTCAAGTGGAAGTAGGCTAATGCTGTTGAGTCAGTTCTGAATGTGTATTTCCGTAATTTAGGTCAGCGTTTCCCTCGTGATTTTGGAATGTAGGCCAAAACATTTCCCGTGTCCATGGAGAAAGCGGTGGTACTTACCAGTCTCTTGCAATACAGGAGGGCAGTGCCACTGTGACTGGCCGTGGCCCACTTGGTAAAGTTGATCACGTGGTCCAGATGTCTGGTGAGGTGACTGACATCTTCCTGCTGTTTCTTCAGACCGACCTCATGGTCCTTGGTCAGTGCCTGTGGGTGACGAGGCATTACCGTCAACGCAAAGAGAACATCAAACATGCTTCCGGTGTAATGGAATTAGCCGTATCAGCAGAAATGTACTTTAATGATGGATTGAATAATGAATTGCTCGTGTCCTGATTAACCTCAAGCTGATTGACCAAGATCTTCCCCTTTCTGTTGATCTCCATGATTAGGTTGCAAATGGACTTCTTTATCTCATTGGTGACAGATTTGCGGTTTTCGTCAACTTGCTGGAGACTGAAAGAGTAAAGACAAGAAAAGCAAGAAATGTGTTTACCTTTAGTATTCATGTTAACTGTGCTAATGGTGTGCAAATATTATAAATATAAATATATATATATATTTGGTAGATCAGAAAGGAGACACCTTATTCTGGTGAATAATCTAAGCTAACCCCAGAACCAAAGTTGTGCATTAACGGGCAGAGGTTTCGCTTAAATCCTGGGTCCGAATAAGTTTGAAAATGAGACCGGACACAGAACGAAGAGCAAGTGTACAGGCCAAAGCAGCACTCTTCGTTTCCAAATTGGAAAGAATCTAACAATTTATCCAGGGCACAGTGACCTTAAACATGACCCTCCTTACCCCCCAGAAATACAGTCTATGAATTAGGTTACCCATTGTTGATGCAATTGGAAACTTCTTCTATGGCTTTCCTCTTTTCCTGTAGCTGATGAGTCATGTTCTCCAAGTGTTGCCTATGGTTTCTGTAGGCGTCATCAAGAAACTGGTAACTGAAAAGACAAGACATGCAGAGTCAGTGACTTGACCAGTAAATGATATGCCATGTATGAGGACTTGATATGTAATAAATATATGATTTTATCATTTGTAGGGCTACAGGGGTGCATTCCTCTGAGAATAGAAACAGTAGATTTCGGAAAGCAAAACGTTTATTTAATATTAAGAAAAAATAGATGAACAATTTAGTTTTTTACAAAATGAACCCACCCATGTTAACTGGCAGTTTTAAATGGCTGACTTTGTTCAATTTTATGGTTCCATTTTGATACCAAATTGAGCAGAAAGCACATTTTAAATATATATCTGTGACAGTACAACAGAGGGCATTGTGGAGCGGAGACTGGTACACCACACTGGCACAACCTGGACTTCATGCAAAAACCCTCAAATTTCATTGAAATTAATAGGGAGCTAATTTAAATATTGTTGTAATTCAAAAATATACATATATAAAAATGTAAACAGTCTTCAAGCAACTAGAGTAGGAGAAGTCTGAACATTTTGCAAGCACAACTAACATAGAACCTAGTATGTTGCCAACTTTAAGTTCCAGCCCAAGCCTCAAAAGAGCACACCAACCTGGGGGGGGGTTTAGAGGACCCACAGTGACTTCCAGTTAGAAAATGTATCACAGCTGAAAAGGGAGGTTGAATAAAAATGTGTTCATACTTGTGGTCCTTGTGCTTGAGCAGTTGACAGTCCCTGCAGGTGAGCCGATCACAGGTCTCACAGAACAGCTTGAGGGGCTCCTGCTTGTGGATGTCACAGAACACTGGCTTCTGTGTGGACGCACCCACGGCCTCTGAAAGTAGACACACGAGAGTTGTGCCTACATACCAATACAAATGATTGTGTGTGCGATCCACGTACGCGACGCAGTTGTTCTACACCACGTTCAAAAGGCCATTGGTTAATAGCTACCTGGGGACATCTCCTCCTTCTGCCGTATGGTATGATCCCTGGTGAACTTGACCCGCTGGTGAGCCTCAATGCACGTTACACACAAAAATTCCACGCACTCCACGCAGAACCCTGTGGCCTCGGTCTTGTCATCGCAACTCATACACACCTACGAAAGAGGAACAGGTCCATGTTAACACATTTCAGGAAATGGAAAAAATAGACATTTTCTTTGTAATGGAACCAGGCTACAGACTTCAAACTGATTGCAGCCCCTAAAAGATACGCACCACTATAGTATTGCCTCAAAGTATCAGTTAGTCTAATCATATTGGTAAAAAACAATTTGCACCAAAAATATTACCCATAACAAAACTGACTGATGTAGTGCCTCACTTTACCAGAGAAGCGTGCAGCCTGAAAATGTATTTAACCATTCTAGCGTTCAGTATGTGAACCTCTCGGGAAAAACCTTAAACACACCTGACTGGTCTTCTCCACAGTGCTGCTGGGGACCTCCACAGAGTCCTTCACAAAGAAGTTATCCAGCACCTCCACCTCCCAGCACTCTTGTCGACAAACGGGGCAGCGGATGACATTGACTAACACAGTAAAACAGAATTTAGTTAGCAAATGCTTTTATCCTGAGCAACTTCATGCATACCTTCTCATACGTTTGGTACTGACCTACCTGATGAATTCCAACCTAAAACCCTGGCGTGCCCAAACAAACTGAGCTATACTGGGCATCAACCAAGATGGCTAAAAGTAGTCATCGATGCAATTACCAATATTAAATTACTGAGGGCACTGATATCAAACAGGACCAGACAATTAAGGCTACAGGTCCAACACAGTTACTCAGGGTAATCAACTAAAACTGAATCTCCCACAGACTTGACTACATTAAAATGGTGGATGACTTGAGTGGTTTTCTAAAACCACCTTTTGGCAACTAACCTTCTCAATGTGCATCTTCTAACAAAACAAAATTTTTAGATAGGAATATATAGAACATTTATTAAATGTAAAAAAATATATATTTTTTTTGAATTTGAAAGGAAAGTTAGGATGATCATGTTAGAGTTAAACATATTATTTATTAGAGGCCTAAGTATCAGACTGACGCATCTCACGTGGTTTTGAGTTGTCGGCTTGAAGTTGAGGGTCGCGCCGTTGTTGGTCAGCGTTGGCCAAGTTCCTTGAAGGGGGCGGAAGACACTTCTTGCAGAAAGAGTGGAGGCATGGTAGAAGTTTTGGCTCTCTGTTGTGGAAATTCAACTTGCAGACAGGGCAAGTATCCATAAGACCTAGGCTACCGCCTAACAGTTTTGCTCTCTCCTCTTCAGCTGGCAAACTCTCTGCCTCGTTTTCCACAATAATAACAAGGTCATCATTGTCCACAGCAGCCTCTGGGCTCTCATCCATTGTCTGAGATGCTGTAATGTAATGTTTTTTCAAGATTGACTGGCGTGCGAGGAACAAAGTCTGTCACTACTACGGTGTAGTGCTGCTGGCTACCTCCGTGGGCCGTAGCAGGTAGTTGCTAATGGTTTTGTAGTAGCTAACGTTAGCGAGTCTCTCGGCAGTCTGGTTACGTTAATATTAGTTGGACATGTTTTATTGTTGACAAATATATATTACCTTCATACATTAACACCAGTAATGACAGGTTTGTCTAGCTAAAGCTAGTTCAAAAGCATTAATTTAAAGTGTTGAACTCTGCGGTTGGAAAGCTAACGCTAGCTGTTAGCTAGCTAACGTTAGCTAACGTTAGTTAGCTGACACATTTTGTACAACGAAGGATAACACAACGTAACTATTAAATAACGACAAAGTGTCACCAAAACGTAACGGTATTAGAGTACTGAAAATAATAGAGTTCTACAATAAAGTTGCAATACAAACTTCTATCAATGGAAAATGCTAACATCTGTGCGGGCATTCTTTGCTTCTTTCCAAAAAAAACACTCACCCAATACCCAGTTTGCACTACGATTTCTTTTTTTATGTTACAGCGACCAAATCAGGCCAAAACGGATTCGGAAATGCGTTTTTTTATTGTTAAAGGCAATAAAGCTCAAGTCACATATGCATAAGACTATAAATGTTTAGGTATTGTTAAAACAAAAATATATGTTTTCAATGTTATTCATTGAAATAATAGATCATTATTGAATTCCTGCCGGAAAAACCCGTAGCATCCGTCGGGAAGAGGAAACCTAACCCTGTAGCAGATATAAGAGAAACTGCAAAGACTAGAGTTCACACTGTTTGATATCCATTTGCTTTGGGTCTATATACGAGACTCTCTAATGACTCTTGCCATTGTGTCTATTTGTCTCCTATTTAGAAAATTAAAGTCAAGTTTGTTCATACATATTGTGAAGAATGGAGTTAAATGCTGAGAGTCACTCTATCTCACTGAGTGATGGCAACAAAATTCCCTTAATGGGACTTGGAACCTATGGGGATCCAGCCACGGTAAGACATCAGTCATGATACACATGTTGGGAAAATGTTTGAATTCCTACGTCAATGTTTTTAGATTTTTTTGCATACATATCAGAGTTAAAATTAGGGTCCTTTGTGGTTACACCATTTTTTATTATGTATACTGATAATATTACAACCAGTTAGCTGTTTTATATACAAAGGAGTTGTCCTCAGAGACTACAACACATTTAGTTGCACCTTTAGAGCATTGTAGCATACACTTCTACATAAGTGTAGAAAATGCATAGTAAAAGGTACATTCAAAGGACATGTTAATTTTATGAAACTTGACATTCTGTTCATACAGTTCATTACTTTGTAAGTGTAGTACAAGAATGATGGCGTGAAAGCAACATGAAAATATCAATTTTAATACAAAGCAATATGACAATGTTAGGTTAATTTACATTCCTTGTGATATTACTTTAGGAGTTGTCACCACCTTAACTCGAGTATATGTTTGTTTTACTGTAATGTTTAACAATGTAAATGCAAAAATGTATAACCTCAAAACATGGTTATATATACAAACTGTATATAATGTTACGGTAGTGCAGTAAATGCTGATGTGGTGTCATCTGTGGAAAGCCGCTCAGCTTTCAGGATTCGAGACAACCAGTTAATAATGTACCTTTATAGTGCTCTATAATATGGTTTAAGGAAAGAGGTCTACCATATACTGAATTCTAAAACAGAGCAACTCTTTTTATTCTGACAAGACTCCTGAAGGGACTACTCTTGATGCGGTGAAGCTAGCTATTGAAGTTGGATACAGACACATTGATGGGGCCTTAATGTATTTCAATGAATGTGAAGTGGGACAGGCCATTCGAGAAAAAATTGCAGATGGAACTGTAAAGC
This sequence comes from Novumbra hubbsi, assembly GCA_016801125.1. Taxonomy (NCBI): domain Eukaryota; kingdom Metazoa; phylum Chordata; class Actinopteri; order Esociformes; family Umbridae; genus Novumbra; species Novumbra hubbsi. Next base: position 28,736 of record JACXGK010003402.1, on the reverse strand, counting down.
GAGAAGATATCTTCTATTGTGGAAAGGTGGGTAATTGGAGAATGCTTGAATGCCTTTCACTAAAAATGGCTAGTTTAGTTACTCAAATTAAACAATGTAGTTTTCAGGAATGTGTGGTGATGGATACAGAATGTTTGCTCATGCCACAGTCAGCTTCCTCCAAATGGAATCAATATGTAGCTTATGTCTCTGCCCCTTTTATAAGTGCCATTTAATAACAAAAACATAGAAACAGAGGAGCCACCCAGGGGGAGCAAGTATCTAAGATGCTCTTGCTTACCGCAAGCAGATCGCCAAAGTCTAGGCGTAGTAAAAGGTACGTTCAAAGGACATGTTAGTTTTATGAAATTGACATTCTGTACATATTGGGGATGTGCTGACCAACTCCGGGGCTTATGAATGACGTCGGCCACCTTGTGGAATTAAACTATTCAGGATTTTTTGTTATTTCATATCCCCATTCTAACCATGTAAAGAATATACCTATACCAAAATGTTCTTTTGAAAAACATGAGCTGAACTTAAGTCTCCAGGCCTCAGTTCTAGGCCCTGTCCCCTTCTAAACACCAAGTCACTTAGCATGTCATATACTGAAATAGGGTCTCCTTCTTTTGCTAAGGGGGGTTGACAAAACTCTATACTCCTTTTTGCCTTCGGTCAATTAGGTAGCAAATGAGTTAATGCATAGTTGAGAAAACGGTTGAATAAAGTAATAAAGTACTACGAACTCAATATTTAGTCCACACCAGCAGTGGGATCTGTGGTTTGGAAATGGCCATTCTCTCGGCACAAATAAAGGACAGTACGACCAACCCTGTTAAATGTTCACAATGACATCTGAACAATGTATATGGGGTAGCCTCTCCACAGGTTTTTATGTGAGGTTATGTCAGGTTATTGTGTGACCTTGGGTCCTTCGCTTCTGTAAAGTTCAAGCGATATTACAGAAAGTAAAAAACTCTTTCTTTTATAGTGATACATCTGTAATAATATTTGATATGAATAAGCATCTTTGTCACATTCTGTGAGGGGAAAGGACTGATTCCTCACCTGATTGCTTTATTGTCTATAAAGACCTTAATGTATGTCAGTAACCATTTTGTCTTTTTTTTTTTTACCTACTCAACAAATCTGTAGTTGTGGAATACCTTCCATCCTCCGGAGTTAGTCAGACCAGCTTTAGAGCGAACATTGAAGACTTTACAGCTTGACTATGTAGATCTTTACATCATTGAGATGCCCATTGCCTTTAAGGTATAGCCATGACTAACTTTCTAGACGATAATTGGATACAATTCCATTGGTCACGCAACATTGTAACATAGAACATTACATTTTCTGCAGCCAGGAGAGACGTTCTACCCCAAGGATGAGAATGGGAGATGCCTGTACCATAGGACAGACCTTTGTGCCACATGGGAGGTAAACTACATAATCATATTTAATTACAATAATGTCAATTACATTGAACCTACCTGGTTACAAAAATAGATATGTACCATTGTACTTGTCCTTTACAAATTGTGCAAAACTTCGCTTGTGGTGTTATTTTGGGTTTTCTGTATTTTATGACAACGTTTGGTGCTAGCTAAAATTTACTTTATTTGTTTGTGCTTGTGTTTTAAGTTTTTTGGTTTGGTTTATTTTCCTCATGGAAACAGGCTTTAGAGGCTTGCAAAGAAGCAGGCCTGACCAAATCCCTGGGAGTATCCAATTTCAATAAGAGGCAGATCGAGTTGATTTTGAAGAAACCAGGCCTCAAACATAGACCGGTCTCAAATCAGGTATACGTTGATTGTATCCTAAATGGCACAATATTCCTTAAGTAGTACCATACTTGTATGTGCTCTATTTTCCGTCAATACAGGTTGAATGTCATCCATATTTCACTCAACCAAAGCTCCTTGAATACTGTCAGCAAAACCACATCCTTGTTGTGGGATATAGCCCATTAGGAACTTCGAGAGATGCATCCTGGTAAAACGAATGTACTACAGTAGAAAACAATTCAGCAATGTAATTAGTGGCCAATATTTTAGAATTAGCACAATGTTAATCCCAATATAGTAATTGATGATAAATTGTAGAGTTAATCAAATTAATACAGCTATTGGAATGCAAAAACATAAATCAAAATGTGTATGTACAGTTAGATAAACATATCTAATTAAATATAAAAGGTTAATGTATTGTTATTTTTTCCTGCAATAGGGTGAATTTGACATGTCCACCAATGTTAGAAGATGAGGTTTTGGTATCCATTGCCCACAAGCACAAAAAGAGCCCTGCACAAGTTGCCCTGCGATTTAACATTCAAAGAAAGGTGGCAGTTATCCCTAAAAGCTTTAACCCACAGCGTGTACAGGAAAACTTTCAGGTGTGTGTTTGGGGAGTTAAAATGTAATGATGAAATTGAAATGCTACATGCAAAAATTGTAGTTTAATGTTTGCATTAATTACGATACAGTAACTCCGGATGCATTACGTTAATGAGCTCTCCTCCCAATTAAGATTTTTGACTTCTCCCTATCTGATGCTGAAATGAAGGCAATCCAGGAACTAAACAAGAACATTCGGTTTGTGGAGCTTCTCATGTAAGTCAACTTTTGCTGATTGCACCGCAACCATGTATTCTATTTTTGTGTACAGATATTGTCAATCGAATAAAATTGCACCAACTCAACAGGTGGAGTGACCATCCAGAGTACCCCTTTCATGACAGTTACTAGACCTTCTCCGCATCAAATACATGTCATTTCGCTATTGTTATTAGGTGCTTATACTGTCATGTGTCCTTTTTGTTGGGAGCTTTACTAGATGTTGTCTGTTAAGGGGATGTTTAGTGTATAACAATATGTCAAACTATTCAATATTTGTTATGGGGGGGCATATTGTATATTCAAAACCAAGATACTTCTATATTTTTGTCCAGAAAGACATGACCTTGCAACTATAAATATATTCTGCTGTGAGCAGTAATGTTTGACAGTAGGTTAGTAATGTAAAGTGTGTTTTTTGTTTGTTTGAGTTAGTGATGTCTAGAGTACAGGGTCCTCCATTGGCCAATGTTTATTGGGAAAACTTGTCACAATTCCACAAGGCTACACACTTTGTGTGTCAGATTCAACATGATCCCACCATTTTGACAGTCTGAGTTCTAGGCATTATGTGACACAGGGGTCTGCCAGCCCAGCCCCCATCTATTTAACACAGACAAGAAAAGACAATTACCTTTTTTCAACCAGGGTTGGCCAGACCACGGACAAAGAAAATCATCCTTAAAACCACATGAAAAATAAAGGAAATATGATTTGAGTCAAAACCTTTCAGTAGACTATTTTGAATCAATAGCATCACACTACTTATGCACATCAGGTCAAAAGACACATTTGACAGTCAGTTGCATCACCACTTACATTCTTGGGTTTCCAATCTGTTTAACAAAACTATTATTACATATTTACAAATCAAGTCTTTATAGCAAACTTACCTGAGTGAAACCGATATTAGATATTGTGAGATTTTGTGTATGTATAAATATACACAAAACTCATAATGGCCAAAATCCTTATTGTTGCAAGCAATTTAAAGAACTATAATTTTATGTTCAATATTCAGCAATACATTTCTGCAGTTGAATACACCAACAGTGGATGTTCATGTATATTTCTAACAACATTGTAACATTGCTAATGTTAAGTTTAAAAAAAATATATACATTTTCCTTACATAAAATTAGGCTTTTATTTGGAAGGTGACTATAGGGAAAGCAAGTAAACTACTATCGTAGCTGACTCCGATTACTCATTTAGATGACTGGTATAGGCGTAATAAGAACATTTAAGGAATTTCGGCTAACAAATGAGAATAAATGGACTATTGGCAAATTCCTGGTCATTTTGTATTATTTTTAAATGACCAGCTAATAATAAAAACAGCTAAGAAGCTATCACTTACAGACCCATACTTTGTGCAAATTGTAAATTGTGCGCGTTAGTTTACGAAAAGTGACTATTTTTGTGTTTATTATACTGATTATGCCACGTCCTAGCAACCTGCACGCCGCTATTAACCCAATTTGCAAGTTATAATATAAAAGAGCTATCAGAAATATTTGAAATAACTGTAAATCGTCGCTATATTAATTATAGCAAGACATGACTTAGTGAATGCGACTTAATAAAGTGGTGAAAGGCAGGTTTATTTCCGCAAGTTTTACCTTTGACCTTACGCTAATTTTACTTGTATCTCTCTACATCTAGCGAATTCCTTAAACTTATAAATCAATGTACAATACATTTTTTATGCGGTTATCTGAAAACATTATTTTGAACAAAAGGAATAAAAAAACGTGTATGTTTCTATTTTTCTTTAAGCGGATGTGGAGTCAAAACGGAAGGAGGACTTGTACATTGTTGTTACTTGGTAGTGATACGGTCATCGCTAAAAGAAAGGTAGCAAATATGGCATTACATGTAATATGTTAAATCGTCGAGCTACGAAGTTATCCATTGAACATGTATGTTGATAACATTTTATTCCGAAAACATATGTATTGTTCCGGAAACATTGCAAGCAAACTAAAAAGAGACACCATGAAGTTTTTCGCCAGCAAACTCACAGCAGTGACAGCTTCAAGGCTAAATTAGCAAAGATTCCACCTAGAAAGTATCTTCGAATCTCACCAAAAGTGTTCCACTCGGTGGATACGAAGCAGAAGAAATGTGTTTGGGATTGATGACAATTTGCCTGTCACCTACTGCTATTTGCAACAGGAATGTCGACATTTCTACCCCAAGGAACAAGAGCATGATGCACAGAAACGTTAGCTACTAGCTAACGTTTGATGATAGCTCCGCAGGTAGCGAGCTAGCTAAGTTCTCTTTTAAATGAATGGACGTCGTACATTGGACAGTTTGATCAACAATGTGACGAAGAGGATTGCAGCGATTTTTTTTCATTGAAAACCACCGATTAACGTTTGAATTAGATGGGTAACCTAGGCACAACTTTAACGGGATAAAACTGCGAGATCTGGTAAAATAATGCACCATTGTCCTGGCACGTAAATGTGTAAACCGACTGATATCCAAAACAAAGTGCAGTCGCAAACATTGTACAACATCGAACGGTATGTTAATTCAATAAATACAGAATTTGAGCTATAGAATTACTGAATTAGATTTATTTGGGCAACCCCACCCCCCAGTAACTATCTAATTTTCACATTTTAATGGGGAGTCATTTTACTGATCTTGTCCTGTGCCCCAGGTAGCTCACAGCCCTGACTGCAATTCACGTTGCTACGCTGGGGAGTGGTGGGGGTTGGACTGCGCCGCCCGGCTTGGCCCAGCAATTTCCTTATGATGGAATAGGACTGGATTTATTTTTATTGATCAGTTTTGCCTTTAAAACGTCTAAACAACAATATTGACATGTCGCCCAACTGTTCGCATATCAAGAAATTGTCTTCATTGAAATGATTTTATGTAGATTAAAACAATCATGAACATGAAGAAGTTCCCGAAGCAACAATATCTGCGCTAGCTAATTGAAAAATGGCCTAATCATGGACTGATGATGTATGACATGTCAACATAATACATTTTTTAACAAGAGTAATTGTCTTAAAAAAAAAGAGAACATTTTGCAGTTTTGAGTTCATCATGTCTGATTTTGCTGAATTCGTACCTCCTCCTGAGTGCCCAGTTTTTGAACCGAGTTGGGAAGATTTTTCGGATCCACTAGGATTTATAAACAAGATTCGACCTATTGCAGAGAAAACTGGCATCTGCAAAATTCGACCGCCCGAGGTAACCTCACTGTTTCTGCTTTTGGAGTATAACACAGCTTCCATTTTAAGATTTAAGCTTGTATGGGTTGTGCCCTTGTTGTCATCTAGCTATTTTCGGCCTAGGCCCACGTAATTTCTGCGTTAGGTAACGACATGTTACTCTTCACTTGTGGAGGTCAAATATGACACGGATTTCTTGTTTGTATAACTATTTTTAAAAACGATTTTGGCAATGTTTATATTTTTGGCAAACAGTAAAAGTCATTCCTCCCAAAAACGCGGCCTATATTTCAGACTCGTCTGTGATTGTTTTCTTTTGGGAGGCTTAATAATGTAAAATTCTGCGCAAGACGCAGGTTTTAATTGACAGAATTCAGCTGTTCTCAGAACTCAACATTCGGAATATCAAGTAATACACATTAGATGTCTAGATTACTTTTAGAATCATGAAAAGTGTGATGTTTCTATCCTTTTTTGAACTTTTTATATGATAGCATATGTGTCGAAGTGTTGGCGAAATCATGGTTGAGATATAGATAATCTATGTATTCTGCGGTCAGAATATGAATAGGCCTCAAATAAAATGTGTTACTTATTTATGGCCTATTAGCTTTTTCTCTGTTGTTTACACATTGAACCTTCCTTGACTAGTGGCTTTTTCCGGTTTGCACCTTGATTCATTTGTCTAATGCATCTTTTTCTTTTCTCTAAATACCTTTTTCAATAACAGATTTTTTTGTGTCTTGTATGCCAGTCTGTGCCTAGTTGAAAACAATTAGACTAAATTGACTGCAACATACGTTCCAGTATTTTGGTGTTTCTTTGGTTTACATACATAATTTAGTCTAGACCCATGCAAAATTAGCTGGTATTATGCATGTTAAATGGGGAAGTTCTTGTTGTTATAATGTTTTTTCAGTTTGATAAGTATTATTTTTGTTTTGTTGCTTTTTTCCTTCCTATACTTTTTCATTGTTTTGAATGTCTCTGTTTTTAAGGACTGGACGCCACCTTTTGCCTGTGATGTACGCAATTTCCGCTTTACTCCCAGAGTACAGAGACTTAATGAATTGGAAGTAAGTGCTGTATACAGTAACTGTAAGTTGTTTCAATAGCACAAGTTCATATTGGAAGTCCAGACAGAGTCTGGTCATTATCATTATATGGTATACTCTGTAAGTAGAGGTAATGCTTCTACTGACAAATTTTTCATCTTTAATTGTTTTTCACTGCATCAGGCGTGCATACACTAATTTGGTTGAACTTCTTCAGTGTGTGAATGTACATTTATTCCTAAACACACAACTTTTGTCGGGGGCAACAGGTGCCTCTAATCTCTGTGGTCATTTCTTCAGTCCATCAGCAGTCTATTTATTTTACCGTTATACTCATTAAACCTCAAAGAGGAGGAACAATTGGGTATCAGAGGTATAGGAATGTATTTAGAAGTACGTTGGTGCAGGACTGCTGATGTCTGGCCCCCTTCACGCATAAAAAGGTTGTCCTGTGTGGCCCTCCCCTGCTTTAGAATAAAAAACATCTGCTAACATGTCTGCCAAAAAATATAGCTATGACGCACCCTCGGATTGATTAATTGTTTCGGTCTTAATGAAAAGTTAGACATTCATATATCAATGTGCAGCATTGTTTATTTTGCAATACTGTGCCATGGTAGTAAGGAGTATGTAGTTGTAAATATATAGCCTGATCTGGATTGTGGGATAGTAGCTAGCAATTTTCGGAAAAACCTGGGTTAGTCTAGCTAGGTATTTCAATTATCCCGTTGACCGAACTTTTAGGAAGGTTTTTATTTGATCGAAGACAGTTGTGAACTAGCTTATATCGATGAGGAGTTTAACAGTTAAGTGTGGCATGTGTAGGATACTTCTTTAATTAGATTCTTTCTAGACAGCAGCAAAAATACTTATTTTTACTACTTTGTAGAGTTGCGTGAACATGATCTTTGCCTTACTTAATGTGAATGCATTTTAGTCCCTTTTCTTATTTCTCTTCTTCCATTGCTTTAAGGCCCTCACTCGAGTCAAGCTCAACTTCCTGGATCAGATTGCCAAATTCTGGGAGCTGCAAGGATCCAAGCTACGCTTTCCTCATGTCGAGAGGAAGATCCTGGATCTTTACCAGCTCAGTAAGGTTAGTCCCCACACTCCGCTAGTGTAAGTAGCTTCATTATTATTTCCATAACTAAGTAGTAAATGTGTTTTTGTTTTAGTACAGAGTAGGTTCCGGTGTGCATTGTAATATCTCATTTATATTCTTAACCATGCTTACGGTAGGTGTATTGAGGAAAACCACAGAGGTGCCAGTTTTAGATAAGTGTTTAACTTCAAAACATTGTGTTTTAGATTGTCTCCTCCGAGGGAGGCTTTGAAACTGTGTGTGAGGAGAAGAGATGGTCCAAAGTGGCCAGTAGGATGGGATTCCCCTCAGGGAAAGGTGTAGGCTCTCTGCTGCGCTCCCACTTCCAAAGACTCCTCTACCCCTATGAGCTATTCCAGTCTGGAGCCACGCTCACTGTAAGTGCTTTTGTTCAACATGCATGCATGAAGACTTTGTAGAAAGCTTGCTTTTGAGGGTTTAAGTTAAGGTAGTGAATTGCATTAGCCTTTTTGCATATTGTAATGGATTATAATTTTACTTTAATATTTTACTGTGCTTATATTACCGTGCCAACTTGGCATGTGGTTCCATATTTGCTCGTTAAACAGTGGTGGTACTGTTGACTTATTATCAATCAATCAATCAAATTTATTTATACAGCCCTTTTTACAACAGCAGTTGTCACAAAGTGCCTTTACAAAAACACCCAGCCTAAAACCCCAGTGAGCACGCAACAAAAGGATTGAGCACTTATTAAGTGCTCAAATATGATTTAATTGTAAATAATTTAAAATAGCATTTCAGAGCTGTTAATATATCCATGTGTGGTGCTTTACATGTGCTAGGTGATAGATTAGATGACTAGTGGGTGGAAAAAAGAGTCATTGTTTTTGCTCTGTGAAGTATAGGTGAATTTCCAATGATAATGAACAGCGTAGATATGGAGGAAAATGTCACCCCCCCAACAACCTCCTAGTCTCATGACAGTTTATGCACCCCCACTTTTATTTAGTCAGGTGCCTGTTAAGTTAGAACTTCCTGCTCTACTGTACCTTCCGAGATCTCGGCAACCGGTACCTTTCATTTGCTTTAGCAGCACCTCCTATTCCTCCACCATGTGTTTGTTTCTCCTGCCTTTGTTGCTGACTTACACCTGCTCCCTGCCGGCTCTCCCCCTCAGGGTATCCCGCGCCTGTACAAGGAGGGGGAAGATGGAGAGGAGCCGGATGAGGGGGTGGGGGAAGAAAGGGGGGAGGATGAGGATGATGAGGAAGAGGACAGAGAGAAGGACGGGGACAGCCTATTTGATGGGTCTCTGGGCAAGGACCGCCCTCTCCCAGAGAGACGCTCCCGCCGTCTGAAGTCCGAGGTCGGTGATGAGGTGATCACCGGAGACCCTTTTTATAATTTACCTTTGCATTTTCCTGTTAACATTGTGACTGGCAAAAAGCTATCCAACTTTTCTTTAAAACTTATTAGGGGGCTCAGTACATATGCGATTAGATTTTATAAAGGAGACGTGTTGCAGTCGATTTAACAAATATATTGTAATTAGCATAAGCATAATTATCTTAAGGTTGGTTTTCTGTTCTGAAAGTAGGTGGGTAATTTTTTAAAAATTGTGTTCCCAGATTTAGTTTCATTTAAACGGATTACGGTACTTTCTCTGATTAATACTTAAACCCATACGGTAGCTTAATGACAATGTTCACCCCAGTAGGTGTAGTAACACTGGGATACGGTTTAGGTAAACAAGGATTTTCTGAAATAGTTTTTACGGTTCTCATCACTTTTAAAAGAATTCCTTTGCTCGCAGTGTGGTTTCCCTTAGTTTACATTGAGTAACACAAGATGGTAATGCTTGATTTTAGCAAAAACGTATCAATCTGCGTATGTAGGATATTTTAAAGTTGTGATGTAACAATATATAGTTTTGACGGATTAAGCAGCGATGACTTAAACAGAGGGTCCATTTTAATTAAGCAAAGTTGAAATTCAGTCCCCTGTGACCACATTGTCAACAGCCACAGGGCTCTGTGTGTTTGGTGAAGGCTCAACGGGGAACTCTCTGGGCTGGTCATCCCGTGAGTCACGGGGATCACATGGTCTCACTAAGCACATTATTTTGATCTCTTTCGTGATTTTTGCACTGCTATTTTCTTATCACAAACTCTGTAGAACAATTTTGCTAGGGTTTCTAGTTTCAAGCCAGGGTTTCATTTTTGGAATTCGGGCAAAGGAGACCCAGATCTTCCCAAAGCTTCCGCGTGGATGCTGATCACTTTGTGCTTGTGTTTATTGTTCACATTGCGCACAAGGTGAGAGCGTATACCTACAGACACTCAGCCCTCCATGGAACCATGTACATGATATACTGTGACAAACACCATGTCTATAGAAACCTGCATGTGCACGGTGACGATCAAGGCCATTTCTATGGCTTACTGGACATATTTTTCTCTTTATTTCCCTGGTGTGGTAACAGACTAATTTCCCTTCAATGCCTCTGTCCATTAAGTCATGGCCTCACTGCACCTGCTTAGACATTGGGCCAAGAGGGGATTGCTGGTTCTTTCTTAAAAGCCTTTGCAAAATGGCTGATGTGTTAACACCTCACAAGTAACTGTTTTGGTTCTGTGCAGGTGGTTGATTCTGTTTGTATCAAGTCATTATTGTAATTCTTGCTGATGGAAACAGATCCCCAAAAGAGGGCTCTAGAACCCACCTTAACGCAATTGATTGAGGCATTAGGTTTTTCAGAGGGTTCCTCTGTTTTTTTCAGTTGGTTGTGGTCCAGCTTGGCAGGGTCATTTGCAGATACATTATTCAACGGACACACTTGATGGTAGAACGGTCCACTTTCCAGTACAAAAACAAAACATGGAATTAAAAAAACAAATAACCACCATATTTCATGTAATTACTCAGTTATATTGTTTTTCTTTGTTGTATTTAAGTAATGGAGTGCCTTAAGGACATGCATTCTGGGATGTAGTCTGTGCACAACAATTCCTAATGCGGTTGTAAGGAATTGGCAGTTTTATTGTTCTTTGTTCACTTAAAAAGCGGGAGTTCACGGTTTTATGTTCCTCTCTCTGGAAACTGCAACAGAGACTTTAGTTGAGGCATGGTTAAGTACTAGACACGTTGAATATGCACATATGGGAAAACTGAGCAGGTCTCATGTAGGCTAATCTCTAACCAGAACTTACTCCCAAATGTGCTTTGCACAATAACCTAGGGATGGCTTTAATTGTGGGCCATCTTGGTATTAAACACCACTCTACCTCAATTCTTTCTTAAACCACTGGGACAGGGAAAGGGTTTAATAGGACTAGTGGAAACCAGGCAATGTGCTATAATACATTTTGACATTAAGTGGTTTCTGTGAGAAATGCAAGTGGTTATTTTTATAATAGCACAGACCATGCGTACGTTATATTTACGTTGTCTTGGGTGAGACGCCTTCACTCCCTAATGCCATCAGTCTACACTCAATACTGTGTAACGATGAGGCTAAAACGCATCTAGAACTGGATGCCATTTTGTGTTTTTGATTTAAAAGAAATTGGCCCACATTTCTAGAGAAATGGGATTTGATCAGTTCTAAATGCAGGCTATAACAAAACAAACTGTGGAAGGGTTCCAAATGCGTTCATAGGGACAGCATGTTACAGCTTACTTGAATTAGTTTTCTTTTTCATTGTTTCTTTTAAATTTGCCACAAATGAGCTTCTCAGTACTTTTACATAGATTTTCTTCTCTCCCTGCTGAAGGTTAATTACATTTTTTGCTTCATCTTTTCTTCCCTGTAAAGTATGTTTTAGGACTACATAAAAAGTCATTTTATTTTCCGTCTCTTCTCCTTGCGGATGTTGTGTTATGATGTTTCTGTCTTTTTTCAGAGGGAAAATAAAGAACCCAAGAGCCGGCAGATCTTTGGCAGTGGTCCAAAGATGGTCGGGTTAGAGATTGTCCCGGCTGGTAAGATTGTACCGGAGTGCCTCACAGTTAATGAATACATTGATCTTAATATAGCTAGTAGGAACAACCATGCAAAGAATTTACAGTTAGTAAGTTGTTGAAGTAGCTTTCTGTGAAGTTCGACAATGTATTTGTATTATGTATTCAGTATTTGAACACTTCTGTTTCTTTCTGTTTCATGAGAAGACGATGGGTTCCACAGGAAGCAGCGGCACTTGAAGGCCCAGGCCTTTGCCATTAAGATGAGACCCCGCAAAGAGACCCTGGAGGTGAACTTTGTGAGTATTTTCAGTTGTTTACTTCGTTAATACTCGTTGATAATCCACACTTTGAGTATTGCGGTTCATTTAACATTTTCTTTATTTCCTGTCCTGTTCTATGTTGTCATGTAATAAAGGGAGAAAGCACAGCTCGTTTTTTTGAATGGAACCATTTCACTTACTGTTATTCTGTTTCCTGTTCAAGATCCCACAGATTGACATGTACATGTGCCTAATGTGTGGGCGGGGCGATGAGGAGGACCGCCTCCTGCTGTGTGACGGCTGTGATGACAGCTACCACACCTTCTGTTTGATTCCGCCCCTACAGGATGTCCCCAAGGGTGAATGGCGGTGTCCCAAGTGTGTCGCTGAGGTAAGGAACCCTGGCAAGAATTTTTCGGGTCCTTCAGGCTTAAATTGTCTTTTTTCAATTTAGGACAATTTTAACTTTTGTTAGCATTTTAGAGGGTTGACACAAAAATATGTGTGGGGCTTGTGAAAGCATTTCATCTCTGGCCGTGTGGAGAGAACACAAGTATTTCTCCCTACACCGTTGTTTGTGAGGTAGATAGCTAGCTAATACTAAGCTAGGTAATTCAGCTACATGGTAGAGATTGGCTGTCAAACTTCTCACAGCACCATGGTAAAATGCTAGTTCAATCACACGTGGTTGGACAGCAGTTGAAGTGAAAGAAAACGAATCCCAAAGTGTTTTTGCAAGAACATTTTAAACATAATGGATAATAAATCTTTGGGTCGCATATAAAGTGTGAGAAACGCTGCGAAAAGCCTTCTACATACACCCAGCCTTTCTCAGTTATGTTTGGGCTCATCACAGGCAATTGTCCAGCGACGCACTGCCAGTAACGTTATTGTTAGCAGTAGACTTACTGCTCAACCAGCGGTCGAGTTGGTGTCCTCATGTATATTTTGGATGGTGTGTTGTTGTGAAAGTGGTCTTAAATTGAAGAACAAACTAATTCGTGGTGTTGGTCCAGCGGTGTTGATGTAGTTGTGGTAAAGACTACTAGAAAAGGGTGTCTTCTCGGTGACCATCTTTTCCTGTTTCACCCTGCCAGGAGTGCAGTAAGCCACGGGAAGCGTTTGGCTTTGAGCAGGCTGGGAGGGAGTACACCCTCCAGAGCTTCGGAGAGATGGCCGACCACTTTAAGTCCGACTACTTCAACATGCCTGTGCACGTACGTATCCATCCCAAACAGCTAGTGGGAGCTCAGAATCCTATCATCATTTACGTTTGCGTCCGTTGCAGTTAACTCTCTTTATTTGGGCAATGTTGTTTTTCTTGTCCTATGGAGCCTTGACAAGATGTTTTAAAGTCTGCACGTTGTTGAACTGTACTTGTACTGTTCAAGGACAATAAAGTTGAATCTAATGTAATCTAAAGTTGTCACAACATCGCCGAGATACATTGGGCTTTAGGTAGCGTCTAAACCAATGCCTGTGTATTCTTTCTACCCTCCACCTCAAGATGGTGCCAACAGAGCTGGTGGAGAAAGAGTTCTGGCGCCTGGTGAGCTCCATCGAGGAGGACGTCATCGTGGAGTACGGAGCTGACATCAGCTCTAAAGACGTGGGTAGTGGTTTCCCTGTGAGGGACGGCAAGAGGAGACTTCTGGGAGACGACGAGGTAACCGGACACTAACCGGGACACAGGGCCAATCCTCGCGCCTTCTATTCTCACCACTCTCGAAAAAGCATTGGAGATGATTTGTTCCACCTCCCCTCAGACCTCCACTAATGCCTTTTAGTAAGGCTGAGAGCCTTCGTTGAATCGCCAGAAGCGTTCGTTTAATCTGGTGCCTGGTGCTCTTCTAGGAGTATGCCAACTCTGGCTGGAACCTAAACAACATGCCAGTACTGGAGCAGTCGGTCCTCACCCACATCAACGTGGATATCTCTGGGATGAAGGTGCCCTGGCTGTATGTGGGCATGTGCTTCTCCTCCTTCTGCTGGCACATCGAGGACCACTGGAGCTACTCCATCAACTTCCTGCACTGGTAAAGGAAACCTAACCCTAACAGGAATGCGTTGTCCTAAATCCACCATATGGTGTAAAGGCGCAAACGAGCTTTCGGGTTAGCCGTTAACACCGGCTGAATGTTGACACGTCTGGTGGGTTAACCGTCTGGCCCACCTGCCTGTGTCTCCAGGGGGGAGCCGAAGACCTGGTACGGTGTCCCTGCCCATGCAGCTGAGCAGCTGGAGTCAGTGATGAGGAAGCTGGCCCCAGAGCTGTTCGAGTCCCAGCCTGACCTGCTGCATCAGCTGGTCACCATCATGAACCCCAATGTCCTCATGGAGCATGGAGTTCCCGTACGTAGTGTTGCCGCTCTGGGTCGGGCTTTCCCAGCTGATCTAGGAGCTGTTGTGCCCTTCATAGTCGCTATTGATATGTTTCTATGAACAGGTTAGATTAGGACCCTAACACGCTTGATTCATGCCTGCTTTTAGATCTAGTCCTTTACTGGGGTGTGTGTGTGTGTGTGTGTGTCGTATAGGTTTTTCGGACCAACCAGTGTGCAGGGGAATTTGTGGTGACTTTCCCCAGAGCCTATCACAGTGGCTTCAACCAGGGATACAACTTTGCTGAGGCTGTCAACTTCTGCACTGCTGACTGGGTGAGGTTTTACAAAATGGTTGCGTTTTTGGTTAGTGAATGTGGCCCCAAAGAAATGTTTCGGTGAGCATTCTATTACCCCATCTTTGTGTCTAGGTGAATCTGTCATCTCAGAGTTTTGAAGAGATCAAAAAAATTGTGAAATCATTTTGACATTTTCAAATAACCCTCCCCCAGCTCCCGCTGGGTCGTCAGTGTGTGTCCCACTACCGGAGACTCCACCGCTACTGTGTCTTCTCCCACGAGGAGCTGCTGTGCAAAATGGCTGCCGACCCAGAAAGCCTGGACGTAGAGCTGGCCGCTGCCGTCTTCAAGGAGATGGGAGAGATGATGGAGGAGGAGACGCGGCTCAGACGGGCCGCGCAGGAGCTGGTGAGGGTTAGGGGCCTTGTGGATCTCTGTCCACCGGGACGTTGTCTGTGTGGTTGAGGCTACGTTGGGCAGAGACAGATGGCGCCGCGCTAAACCAGCTGGGGGAACAGGGGAACTGCGTCGTAGTGGTCGGCCCACGTATTCATTATTAAGTTGACCTAACCGATGTCGTTTGTGCTTGTGATGTAATTCTCGTTTCCCCCTGCAGGGTGTGCTGTCGTCGGAGCAGGAGGTGTTCGAGCTGCTCCCCGACGACGAGCGCCAGTGTCTGAAGTGCAAGACCACCTGCTTCCTGTCGGCTCTGACGTGTCCCTGCAGCCCGGAGAGCCTGGTCTGTCTGCACCACTCCAAGGACCTCTGTGACTGCGCCATGGGAGACAAGTGTCTCCGGTAAGACCGGACCGTTCACCCAGAATAGACCGGATTCCTATTGAGATCCTATTGAGATCGTCAATATGTTTAACCCCCCCCCCCTCCCCCGGCCTTTTGGGTATTCCAGCTACCGCTATGACCTGGAGGAGTTTCCCGCCATGCTGCACGGGGTGAAGTCCAGAGCCCAGTCCTATGACACATGGGCCAAACGGGTCACTGAGGCCTTGGCGGCTGACCACAAAAACAAGAAAGGTATGAACGCGCGTGTGTGTGTGTGTGCGCGCACACTGAAGTTGTCACTACTCTCCACGTGTCAGAGCCACTGTCATTCCACACGCCTCCTCTCCCCTCTCTCTCCCCTTTCCCCAGACCTAATAGAACTGAAGGTCCTCCTGGAGGACGCCGAGGACAGGAAGTACCCAGAGAACAGTCTGTTTCGGCGGCTCAGGGAGATGGTGAAGGAGGCCGAGACCTGCTCGTCTGTGGCCCAGCTACTGCTCAGCCGCAAGCAGAGGCACAGGTCCGTACGCGGGTCGGTGTCACGCTGGTTCTGGTACACTGAGGGTTATGGCCTCACCTGTCTGGTCTCAACCCAGGTGTGGCCTGGCTCACTTCACATGAGTTGAGGTCACTGTCCCAAGCTTTCTATTCACGTTCTGTCTTAGCCCTACTGATTTAAATGATCAACTCCTCATCAAGCTTTGAGGATTTTTGTCCTGTGTTTGTTTGGTCTTCGGTCCCCCTACATGTGACTAATAACCAACTCAAAGTGTCCCTTGCTTTCAGTACGAGGCAGCGTCCAGAGTGCAGCAGGACTCGTAACAAGCTGACGGTGGAGGAGCTGAAGCACTTCGTGGAGCAGCTGTTTCGACTACCCTGCATCATAGCACAGGCTCGACAGGTCAAAGTGAGTCCTGAACCTAACGCCGCCCGTGTGCTGTAGTCCTCCGTGCATGTTCCTGTGTTACCGTTAAATCACTCCAGTGGACATGTCCTGTGATGTAAACCGCTGCCTGTACTGTTATGGCATGTGTTCTAGTCTTTCAGAAACAAACTCCTTCGCAACTTTCCTGTCTGACAAAACGTAAAATGCCTGAAAATGTATGTCGATAAATAAAAGTAGAAATGTACCTAAACCAGTAGTTTTTCATGGTTAATGTGAAACGCCACCTCTTCAATGGGGCTTTTTCCACCCAGGAGTTACTGGAGAATGTGGAAGACTTCCATGAGAGAGCCCAGATAGCCCTGGCCGATGAGCTGCCCGACTCATCCAAGCTACAGGCCCTGATAGACCTGGGTGGGGGCCTGGACGTGGAGCTACCGGAGCTGCCCCGGCTTAAACAGGAGCTTCAGCAGGCCCGCTGGCTGGATGAGGTCAGGGCTCCTGATATCACTGGAGATGGCTTGCTTTCGTTGTTTTCCTGCATGGTTTTACCAATGTGAAAGTATATTGTTGGCAAAAAGGTGACAGTAAATGGTGTTTTGGTGATGAGGTGCGCGTGGCTCTGTCGGAGCCTCACCGGGTGACCCTGGAGCTGATGAAGAGACTAATTGACTCTGGGGTGGGGCTGGCACCTCACCACGCTGTGGAGAAGGCCATGGCCGAGCTGCAGGAGATCCTCACCGTGTCGGAGCGATGGGAGGACAAGGCCCGGGCCTGCCTCCAGGCCAGGTAGACCAGAAACCCTTCTGAAGTGGCCGGCCCAGAGGTTCTGGGCCGTGTCCAGTAGTGGACGTCGTAGCGAAGATATGAATACGTGTCTTTGCTCTATAGGCGCATGTGACTGGGATGCGTTGTCTCTACATACCTTAGCTGTTGACTCTCCTCCCCCAGGCCACGGCACAGCATGGTGACCCTGGAGACCATCGTGATGGAGGCCAGGAACATACCGGCCTATCTTCCCAACGTCCTGGCCCTCAGAGAGGCCTTACACAAGGCCAAGGAGTGGAGCTCCAGGGTGGACGCTATTCAGGTAGTGTCGCGGCGCACGGTAACTACTGATTAGTGTTTTGCGGTGGGCACGAGACGTTCGTGTGACGTTCCTAATTTCTGTGGTCGTCAGGACCTGGTGTGTAGCCGACGAGTTCCCTGCACGTTGTCTCTTTCCCCTCAGAGCGGCACTAACTATGCGTACCTGGAGCAGCTGGAGAGTCTGCTGGCCCGGGGACGTTCCATCCCCGTCCGACTGGACCCCCTGCCCCAGGTGGAGTCCCAGGTGGCCTCGGCCCGCGCCTGGAGGGAGAGGACCGCGCGCACATTTCTCAAGAAAAATTCCACATACACTTTACTGCAGGTGAGATGCGACGCTCTGGGTTTGTGGTCACTGAATACCCGACATTGAGGTCTTGCTTTGTAGATGGGCGCGGACCGCCGTCAGGAGAACCATAGCTTTGGGTTGTGTTTGTTTCTGTTGCCGTCGTGGGGCTGCAGGTTTGTTAACATCTGCGCTAATCTCGCTTGTGCGCCGTCACTCAGGTCCTCAGTCCGCGTGGGGATATTGGTATCTATGGAAACGGCAAGAGCAAACGGAAACGAGCCAAGGAGCTCCCGGAGAAGGAACGAGGGGGCCTGGACCCGGAGAGTCTCAGCGACCTGGACGAGAGTCCCGAGGACGCCCGCGAGCCCGGCGCGGTCGTGGCGGCGTTCAAGTCCAAGGAGCAGAAGGAGGTGGAGGCCATCCACTCCCTCCGAGCCGCCAACCTGGCTAAGATGGCCATGGCCGACCGCATCGAGGAGGTCAAGTTCTGCCTGTGCCGGAAGACGGCCAGCGGGTTTATGCTCCAGTGTGAACTGTGCAAGGACTGGTTCCACGGCGCCTGCGTGCCGCTACCCAAAACCGGGTCCCAGAAGAAGCTTGTGGGCTCGGCGGGATGGCAGAGCAACAGCAAGGAGGCAAAGTTCCTGTGCCCGCTGTGCCAGCGCTCGCGCCGCCCTCGTCTGGAGACCATCTTGTCTCTCCTGGTGTCTCTTCAGAAGCTGCCGGTGCGTCTTCCCGAGGGGGAGGCCCTTCAGTGCCTCACGGAGAGGGCCATGGGCTGGCAGGTACGGTGACTTTCACCCCACTTTTCGGAACCATTCATGAACGCAGTGGGTCAGTGTACCCTCTGTCAAGTCCCCCCACAGGATTTGGGCTGAGCAATCTCCTTGCTAGTCACTTGATTTCACTGGATGAATGGATCTGACGTGCGCCCTTAGGACCGCGCCAGGCAGGCCCTGGCCACAGACGAGCTGTCCTCCGCCCTGGCCAAGCTGTCCGTCCTCAGCCAGCGCATGGTGGAGCAGGCGGCCCGGGAGAAGACGGAAAAGATCATCCACGCCGAGCTGCAGAAGGCCGCCGCCAATCCGGACCTGCAGGTTTGTCGGGTAGAACCCAGGAACCGGGTCCGGGGGGCGAACGGGGGGGGGTAACGCGTACGTCCTCTCCTCAGGGTCACATCCAGACCTTTCAGCAGGCGGGGTTCAGCAGGGCGGCGTCGCCACGCCAGTCCCTCGACTACGACGACGAGGAGACGGACTCGGACGAGGACGTCCGGGAGACTTACGGCTACAGCGTCAAGGTAGGGTGTCGTTGGGCCGCCGTGGGACAGAACCACGGAGGACGGTACATGTTGAATCGCTTGATCGCGTTCTCACGTGGAGACGCATGAGAACGCACGAAGACCTTGCTCTAACGTCTCACGTTTCTGTCTTTGGCTGTCAGGACCTTGGGGAGGTGAAGCCCTACCTCTTCTGTGACGAGGAGATCCCTGTGAAGTCCGAGGAGGTAGTGAGTCACATGTGGCCCGCCACGCCCTCCTTCTGTGCTGAACACGCTTACTCCTCCGCCTCCAAGTCCTGCCCCCAGAGTAAGACTTGGCATATACAGGAATCCTGCTACACATTGCTTGTAAACGTGTCATCAATATTTCTTTTTCTTCCCTATTTCTGTATGGTTCTGTCTTGGTGACCTTCTTACATGCCAACAAACAAATAAAATGTCACCCTTGAGCGGTCCGT
Organism: Novumbra hubbsi; assembly: GCA_016801125.1. NCBI lineage: Eukaryota > Metazoa > Chordata > Actinopteri > Esociformes > Umbridae > Novumbra > Novumbra hubbsi. The sequence continues at coordinate 9,201 of JACXGK010003402.1, read as the reverse complement.
TGACAGTAGATCTTTGGAGATTTATGCGTGTCCAATTTGTTTCTGAATACTTTTCCCGCTGTCTCCTTCAGACCAGGGCACCCCCAGGAAGCAGCCCAGGAAGACCCCCCTGGTTCCCCGCTCTCTGGAGCCCCCCGTGCTGGAGCTATCTCCCCCAGCCAAGGCCCAGCTGGAGGAGCTGATGATGGTGGGGGACCTGCTGGAGGTGTCCCTGGACGAGACCCAGCACATTTGGAGGATCCTTCAAGCCACGCACCCTCCTTCCGAGGAAAGGTTTCTACAGGTCATGGAGGTAGGAGACTTTTTTTTTTTATTTGTTGACCAGGTTGCCCCACTGAGTTGACTATAGTCCTGGCTTGGAGTGCCTCTGTCAGGGCAAACCTGAAAGAACCGCTGGCATCCTGGGCCTAGATTGTATCTAAATGGGCCTGGATCTGAGCCATGTACATATTTTTTCTTTTGATCTTTCCTTTCCAGCCTGATGATTCTCTTTTTGAGAAGCCAATGAAGATCAAGCTGAAAGACTCTGAGAAGAAGAGGAAGAGGAAGCTGGAGAGGGCAGAGCACCAGCTCCTCATGGCGGTGGCGGCTGGCCCCGGGGGGGTACGAGATCCCGCACGCTCCCCCAAGTCCTCCAAGGACCTGAAGCGTAGTTTCCTGGATCCGCTGGGTAAACCCAAGAAGAAGAAGTTGAAGCTGAACTCCGATAAGAACCGTGAGCTGAAACAGCTGGCGAAGCGCCTGGCTAAAGAGGAGAAGGAGCGGAGGAGGAAGGAGAAGGCCGCGATTAAGGCGGAGGCGGTCCGTGAGGGAGTGGAGAAACGGAAAGAGAAGAAGATCCTGGACATACCCTCCAAGTACGACTGGTCTGGAGCTGAGGACTCCAATGACGAGAACGCTGTGTGTGCTTCCAAGAGTTGCCTGAGACCCTGCAAGGACAAGGTGAGAACGAAAAGACTGTCAGAACAAAAGGCCAACTGGGGTAAATTGATATCTGAGAGTGTTCTGTTGTTGTTTGTTAGGATTTCTATTCATTGCCTGCGTTGGTTACAGCAGAACACAAATAATTAGTTCTAGCATCTTGATGTTTCTTTTGGTGTGGCCATGACCATCATGGAACAATTAAAAATCAATCGTTGATAACAGCACCGGAACACCTTAGTTACACGTACTTTATTAACCGGACAAGCTCGTTTTATTGGAAGTAACCGTGGATTAGACAACAAATCAATGAGTAGCTTCGTGTCCGCTTCAGTCTCACCCTTTCCATGTACTCTCCAATCATGCATACCGTTTATTTTACAGAAACATTAGTGTGTGTGTATTAGGTGTACGTTGCATTATTAAGTGTTACCGTAGCGAATATTAACGGTGCTAGCCTTTTCTAAGCAACCTGATTACCTGACGTCCTCTACCCTAACCCCCCCCTCCACCTCCCAGGTGGACTGGGTTCAGTGCGACGGTGGCTGTGACGAGTGGTTCCACCAGGTGTGCGTGGGTGTGACCTGCGAGATGGCGGAGAACGAGGACTACATCTGCATCGACTGCACGCGCAAGTCGGCCATCTTGAGCGTGGGCGAAGTCGGCCTCGCCGCCGTGAAGGTGGAGAGCGTTTTCGAGGAGACCGTGGCGCTGACTGCCCCGCTCTGTGGCGCGCCGGGGCAGATCCTCCTGCCCCCTGCCCAGCTAATGCCCCCGCCCATTTCCTTCCCTCAACAGCAGAAGGCGGACCCTCACGAGAGCAGCTAGCACACGCCCATGATCCACACACACACACCCTGTGAGCTTCCGTCAGAACAGGGGACGCCCGACAATTTTGGGACCTCCGCATTTCCCCTCATGTTGCCGGACCACGAGGAGGCGTGCTAAGGGGCGCCACGCTAAATGGGTGTTCTTCAAAAGCCAGATGGTTCAGATACTCCCCGGAAGTAACGCTACAGAGAAGATCCCTCGCTGGACACGGAGGTCCGAGTGACGCGGGATATCATTCCACGGACTGGATTGGGAGGTGAAACTAAATGGGAGGAGCAAGGATACGATGGAATGTCACAATGTCTATTTTCATGGAAATGACTTATGAGTGCCGGGTATTTTTCTTTGAAGGCCGCTAAGGAGGCCTTACAATCCTGAGAACTCTTGGAAAACCTCAGAGAGGGTTGAACTGCAAAACTACAAATGTAGTAATTTTGTGAGTTTCAGGTTTGGGTGTATAGCATCCCCTACCACCTTGTAGCCCCCCCCCCCCCCCCCCCATGGGCATGGGCGCAACCGTGCCAATGTGGTTGACGGAGGTTTTCATCGTTCTCTGTAGCCAGCCTGCCTCAGTCCTACCGTAAGAACCTTGGGACAGCCGCTATGAGTCTGTGGAGGTGTAACTTTGACCCTGGAGTGGCAACCTTTTACCCATGTCGTGCACTAATTTTGACCAGGGCCTATTTGGGACGCCCCCTAACAGTCTTTATCCTGTCTGGCTGGCCCCCAGTAACAGTAATAACTGCTCAATATCTAGGACTAGGAACGGTGGTTGTGTTTAGTGATACATATTTATAATGTATATAGGTTTTAAGCAATTCAATGACTGGATGTGTTTTTTTTCCTCACCTTTTAATAAACAATTCCTAGTCAAATGAGTTAGGAACAGTGTTTTGGGTTTTATTTCTCAATATGAGCTAGGTAAATTATCCTGGATGCAGATAAGATGGATCCATGGTTAAGCATTGTATGTCAGACATTTGTCTCCCCCAATGTATTGGCTACTTGACTGAACATGCGCTAAATGATGTCCTGTTTTGCGCTTATAAACATTTGTGTTCAGTTCGCACTCGTTTCTAGGGAGGCTTGGCTCACCATTGCGTTGTACATTTGTTGTTCATTTAAGCATTCTTTTTTTTGGGTTGACTGTTTTTCAGGTATATCCTCTTGTGGCCACGTTTCAGCCACCTGGCAGGTGAGGAGACCAAGTTCTGGCTGTAATGTAACGTTTTATTGAGTTCATAATACCGTGGGCCATGATGACCACGGGATTAGTAGAAGTAAAAGTGCAAAGATTCTGTTGTGCTTTTGTTTATACCAACTCTTGAAAAAAGCAAGAGCCTGTTTGAATGGGGTGTTGGCTAGATATGAGACTTGGTTACTTCACGATGATGTGACTGTTGTGTTTCTGCTTGGACTTTTATTTGGGCCCCGTAACACCTGGCATAGGGACACCAGGCAAGTTCTCTGTTATTAAAGCATAGTCAAGCCTATAGAACTTACTTTGCTAGTGATGATATGTTTGCTGTTCTGTACCAATTGCTTGATTTGTAAGTCTAAGGTGAGATAAAAAAAATTGGATATTAATGCAGATTCCCCAGATATTTGTCTTGACATAATAGTATATATAAAAAAAACTATATTTTGCAGACTAATATTGTACTTTATTATATTAGTATGACTTATAATTTCCGATGTCTTTTGTATATGATAGTGGTAGTTATTTGTAAGGTTTATTGCAGTTTTTGCGTATCTTTATCAGGGGTGCCAATCATTTATGTATATGACTGTGCCCCTTAACAAATTCTTGCTTAATGTTATTTTTCTGCGGGTAACCAGGTTATAAAAGCAATAAGATTCCCATGGCCCGAGATGGTTTGGTATGTGATCACAATACCCAGCCTAGGGGCTGTTCTTATGCATTTTTATTTTAATATTCATATATTGGCCATATACCGCACCTCCTTTGGCCCTTTCGGAAGTTGCCAATACATGTATTTTAACGTCAAAACCGTTGTTTTTCTAAATATGTGTAAACTCTTACAATGTTTTAAGATTAGAGTTTTGAGTAATTCCTTAGACGGCACGACTGTTTCAGGAGTTTTAAGTGTGGAATCTCTCGGTTCAATTGTGTCTGTCGCAACAGTCCGTCATTAAACCCATTACACCGCAGTATCTCAATGTCTGTCCCCGTATCAGTCTACCCATATCCTGGAAGGTACAGCGCATCCAGATAGAACTCAACCCTCTTCACTTCCTTCACATTTTGGCGCATTAAAAACATTTACTTGTTTTTCCTTTTACTGCCATAAATCTAATGATAAATCAACAACAGTCAGATATCTGTGTCAGTTTATTCAAAATGAATCAACAAAAGATCCAACATTCGTAAGTATACTGATGCCTGATTTACTTTTTTTGTAGAGCTTCATGTCTGCTTGGGTCCGGCCTATACCAGATTTGCCCTCCGGGATTGATCTCAAGCTCTGTCAAAGTGAATCGAGAACATCAGTCTTTGGGTATGCCAAGCTCCTCTGTCTCCGAGACATTCCCTAAGCTCTTTCCTAAGCTCTCTTTTTGTGGCCTTTGGGAGCATTGTACGACCCTTCTTGCTCACAGAAGATGCATCTGAACTCATTTGGGAGTTTGGCGAAGTGCCTGACTAGTTATGTACACAATATTGGCACAAATGTCTAAAAACCTGTCGTTATGGGTCCTGTGTGTATATTGATGAGACAAAATGTAATTGGAAAGTTAGTTTAACACACGTGGATGTGGAGAAAGTGAAGGGGTCTAAATACATTCTAAAGGCTCTGGATAGCTTCAGTGAAGGTCTCATTAAGGGCTTGTTTTTGTGAAGTGTTAGCAGTCACAGACAAGTGAAATCACTTTCACTTGCTAACCTGTTACATGTTTGAGTCCTTGGCAAGATAACATAATTCAAATATCGTTGTTCTAGTTCTAATAATATAAATAATGTTATTTTTGAGAATATCACATTCTTAAAAAAAAAAAGACATTTAGACATATAATACCAATAAATAAATATATATTTTTATTTAAATTAATTTATGTATATTTTTATATTATTTCACAGCTCTTGCGCAAAAAAGGATATGGTTGCCAAAACAATATATAACAAATAACCCATAGCCACTCTTAACCTCTGACCTTTTATCTCTTCTTTATGGCTGGGAGAGTTGAAGACATATCATAATGGGTTTTTCTCAAACAAGCCTTATTCGATATCTGAGACTGGGATAACAATGTGGGGGTCAAAGGGCGTCTTCGAACACTCCTGCTTTGAACCAACATTGCGGGCAGAGCCACAGCCGAGTGAGGGAGCAGGGTCAACCCACAGACATCTTCCATTATCCCTTATTCCCCCTTTCCCTGGTTAACCCACAGACATCTTCCAATATCCCTTATTCCCCCTTTCCCTGGTTAACCCACAGACATCTTCCATTATCCCTTATTCCCCCTTTCCCTGGTTAACCCACAGACATCTTCCAATATCCCTTATTCCCCCTTTCCCTGGTTAACCCACAGACATCTTCCATTATCCCTTATTCCCCGTTTCCCTGGTTAACCCACAGACATCTTCCATTATCCCTTATTCCCCGTTTCCCTGGTCAACCCACAGACATCTTCCATTATCCCTTACTCCCCCTTTCCCTGGTCAACCCACAGACATCTTCCATTATCCTTTATTCCCCCTTTCCCTGGTTAACCCACAGACATCTTCCATTATCCCTTATTCCCCCTTTCCCTGGTCAACCCACAGACATCTTCCATTATCCTTTATTCCCCCTTTCCCTGGTCAACCCACAGACATCTTCCATTATCCCTTATTCCCCCTTTCCCTGGTCAGCCCACAGACATCTCCCATGATCCTTTATTCCCCCTTTCCCTCGTCAACCCACAGACATCTCTCAATCTCTTATTCCTCCTTTCCCTGGTCAACCCACAGACATCTCTGTGCTTTAGAAACCACTGACTTCTCGCATTGTAAGGCTACCGTGCTCTGTGGATGCATTTTCAGGCCACCAACTCAGACTCTGTACATGTGTGGCCGGAGCCCGGCGTTGTGCAAGACGAGACGTGGGAGATATGAGCTTGTCATGGCATCACGGCTCCTCCACACCCCCAACACATGTTGCAAGTTACCGCTAGCAAACATTACACAACCCTTCATTTTAGACCTCGCTATATTGCATCCCATCCATGACCTTCCGCTTGGTCGAATATTGTATAGCCCACTGAGTAGTTGTGGCAAACGTAATGGTGGATGACGTATCAATTCTCATTGATTTCAGTGAGGAAGTCTGACCTTGTTTACTGAGGCATTTACTTGTATCATCTTGTGGTTTTATTTCCAGATTGTCACCAATACACCTCTGGCCAGTGTTCAGTTTGGGAAGTTAATGACAGGTGAGGGTAGTGTTGGGTTCAAAGTGAATTACTATTTTTCTTTTCAGAATCTTCTGAAACGAGTGTCCCCCCTGAATGCACCCACACCCATTTGAATTCAATGACTTATTGACATTTGGTTGTTTCATATTTTCCAACTCCACCCAAACATACGGTATGAAAAATGTTCAATCAGTTTTGACCATGATGCACCTTGTTACTGTTTATGAAACTTTTGATGATTTACTTTAGGTTTTTGTTTTATATACATAGTTTAGGTGTTCTGACCTGTATTGGACAATGCGTTGAGTCTTTGCTGAAAAAGCAGTAGGTCTGACCCAAACTCACGCCGCATTGGTCCCTGAGGAGGCCCAGATAGCTGCACCATGCCTAGAAATACATTATTTGGGCCAGAAAGCTTGATAATTTGCCAAACACAGTCTGTCTTCTTTTTTATACACAGAGTAGTGTATGGGTTTAGTGATGACAAAACACTTGGCAATATTGAAGAGATGGTGTTTGGGTCCAAAGAGCTTAAGTGGTATAAATGATGTTGTCTTCAACATTTTCCAAAATGGATTCTATTCCCAATTTCCAAGCATATTTTGGCATCTTCAAATGCATCTGGATTCATCATGATTTCTTGTATACATAACGACTTACAGTATGCACAAACCTGATTGTCCCATATAATAGTCTAGATCCACGCTCTTACCCGGTTGAACTGTCATTCAATTGTTGAATACCATCAGAACCCAAAATACAGGCCATATTCTCCAATGTAAAGAAACATTACATAATCTCTGAGCATGGTTACAACTATAATTTTGGTATAATGTATAGTCAATATTGCAACCTGCCCTATCTCTCAACGTTTTTCCCAGAGGTCTCTTGTTTTAACTGCTTTAATGAAAAAACGTGGGCTTTTAGATCATTCGCCTATTTTCCTCTTAACCTAATTGATTATCCATTAAGAATTCATAGGCGATATAGATGTACAATACATGTTTTAAGAGTAAATGTTGCAATTCACAAGTTTACAGCGCATTTGCTTTTTCAGCTCTAACGTCGTGATGGTATATTAAGGATATCCGGAGGATGGCTTTGCCGTTGACTAATCAATGGAAATCGCTCTATTCTCCCCAGGTCCTATCTACTCGACTTCTTCACAAAACCTATTTAGACGAATGGACGATTAGCGAAATATGCGTCCACTTAGCCGTTCTTCTCCAATAGGTTTTAAGAAATAGAAGAGAGTGGAACAAGGGACGTTTATTCTCCAAATCTTTACACTCAGCCTTGAAGTGCTAGGACAAGGTCCATGCACCAAGATGATTGCAGTGGACTACTTTATCAATAAGGAAAGCGCTTTAAACAAAGGGGCGGAGTCACAGGAGCAGATAGTGAAACGGGGGCTGGGCCTAAGTTGAGGATCGCAAACTCCCGCCTACTAGCGTTTCTCACTTGAAATACTAATCTTGCAACATTTACCAGTAATACATTATATTCGCTCTTAGAACCAACCTTTAGACTTAAACCACGACACCTCCAGAAATGAATGGTAAGTCCTTTACTAACACGTTAATCATGTTTCAATTCGAGTACATTGCTGTAACATGTGTACACCATGTACTTTTAAGGGTTTTTCATGTTGTGTCAGAAATACACTGTAAGATTTCTTGTGGGGGGCTAATTTTAAGATCTAAACATTGATGCTTCATTTGCTGGTGTTAGTGCTCTATATTTTATTTTAATATATTTTGAAAACATAATTTTGCTTGTCTAGGGGTAACAAATTCAAGATCACAATATATAAAATATCTACGTTTTGGAATTGCATAATATGGGCCATTATTATTTTGCCATCTATCTGACCCTATATAACAAACCATGTGTACAAATCCGCGTGGAATTTAAAGCATTTTCGAATGATAATGTTAATACATATTCTGAGAAATAAATGTATGTTTATGAAATATTTAAGTTGTCAAGCCTACCAAAGGCATACAAAAACGCATTATTTTGCTTGTTTTTCTTTTTCTTTCATCTATATCCTTAAATCCATGGCATGATATATTTTACATGTGTTTACTCACATTTAAAGCCTAGGGATGTGTACATCTCTGTCTGTTCCTTTAATCAAGTCTGTTCCTTTTAATTATGTCTGTTCCTTTAATTAAAGTTCCCCAGCTGGCCTTATGAAAGAGCAATGCGTTTCCTAATTAATTTTTGCTAGTAATTATTATATATTTCGCAGCCTTCGTGTGTGGCACAACCGTAAATTATGTTTCAAACAGCCAATCTAATTGAATGGGGTTTTATTTCACGAACCAATTGACATGTTTTTAATCTGTGAAGGAGGCATTAAAGCAGGCATCTCTAATGGGGAGAACGACAGCGGGCTGAAGGACCTGGTCCCTGCCTCTCAGCCTCCGTCACGGGTGGAGATGCAGGAGAGGGGACAGTGGAGCAACAAACTGGAGTTCATCTTGTCAGTGATGGGATCCATTATCGGCCTGGGGAACATGTGGCGTTTTCCTTACCTCTGCTACAAAAATGGAGGAGGTGAGTTATTACAGAGCCCGGAAGAGAAGTTGGCCGCAGTCACAAATGCAAAAAGGCAATGGCACTTTTTTTCTGTGTTTACATTGTTAGTCTATCTGGACTGAGGTCTTGTAGATGTGGACCTCCATGTCACGTCAGCACCATTGCATTAGGGTGCTTTTCAATCCCCAACCCTCCAGATACGTCCCTGAAGAGCCAGGCTTGACTGGCCACAACTCCTGGGTGACTATTAAAGGCCAGGGTTGACCGGTGTGTGTTTGGGGTATTGAGCCCACGCCTACCAAGGCCCCTTGGTCATGATATAGTGGGAGGCCTTTTACAGCCTACCAAGGCCCCTTGGTCATGATATAGTGGGAGGCCTTTTACAGCCTACCAAGGCCCCTTGGTCATGATATAGTGGGAGGCCTTTTACAGCCTACCAAGGCCCCTTGGTCATGATATAGTGGGAGGCCTTTTACAGCCTACCAAGGCCCC